>CALSBV010012215.1:2971020-3066508 GCA_943590825.1 Bovichtus diacanthus | reverse complement strand
TCTCTCTCGCTCTCTCTCTCTCTCTCTCTCTCTCTCTCTCTCTCTCTCTCTCTTCCAGTTGGCATCCATCCTGTCTGTTGTTTGGCTTCATCTAACACCTCCACAACACGTACTGTATCTCACACATCCAAGCTTTGCTCTCACTGATGATATTGCTCACTTCCACGCTGCATCGTTTAATCTTGTCAAATGAAATGAACATAAAGGGTTTGTGTGTAATTAACCTCTTACAGGACTCCCTTTTTGTGTAACTGCCTCAGCTGTTTTGTGCAAGTGGAAATTGGGTTTTTAGCTTTGATTGTAAATGTACAGCACAAGTGTTCGACATTTAAACTGTTTATGAATCACCAACTATTTTTGAAAAGGCTGTTTTCAGCTACTTAAATATGGAGATTTACTGCTTTCTCTGTTATGTATCATAAACAAGACATTTAAAGACATCCCCTTGGACTCTGAGAAACAGGAATGGACATTTTATGGACCAAACGATTAATCGAGGAAATGATCGACAGATTATTCCATAATCAAAATAATCGTTAATTGCAGAATTGTTTCTGTTCTGCTCTGCTGTTTTTGGGGACATGGCAGTTTATTTCCCTGGCCAGTAATCATATCATGGTGATTCAGCCCATGGATTCCCAAACGTATTCATGTCAAGCACTCCCAGAAAGATGCGCTCTGAGCCACTGACAGCCATTTGATAGGATTTGCTCTTATGAAGAGTTCATTCTCAGTTATGTCAGTCAGGCGTGGTGTGTGGGCATGTTGTTATACAGGTATGGGTACAAGATGAAATATGAACCAGGAAGTGTAGTTCAAAGACTTTTTTTTTAATGCCAAGACGCCAAACAGTAGTTTTGACAGTGATATAAGGTACATGGGTCAAAGACGCTTCATGTTGTTTTAAAAGCTTATTTAGATTCTTAGTGTTACCTTTGCACATTTAAGGGTTTTCTCCAAGAATAATTCTGATAATTACTTTAAAAACAATGTTTCAGTGGATTCACTAAAATGTCCTTCACTATAACATTGAGTGATGATGATGATGATGATACTTTATTGTAAGATTAAGTCTGACATTTTTCTTGCATTTCTTGCATTTGCAACATCCACAAAGACAATATACATACATTTAGTAATGCTATTTCAGTTAAATCAGCAGGCAGGCGATGACTCGGTTAATGCTAAGCTTGTACCATTAATACTCTGGCTGCTGACAGTTCACACAAAAGAAGACAGTGTTGAGACATTCATTACTTTTATTTTTTTTTTGTACCTGAGACGCTCTTGTAATGGACTTGACAGAGTTGTGACAGTCTGACACTAAAATTTACAAAGTGTCAAATGCTGGGAGAAGTTGTCGTTCGTGGTTAATTAAATAAAGGTCATCAAGAGATGATACTACTTTTTTTTATTATTTTTTTTATTCCTGCTGCTACATATATTACAACTCATCAGGTGACGTAATGCTAGTTTTTCCAGCCCTGGGCAGGTAACAAAACAAACTACATGTCGGATGCTAAAAATATTCGGCTTCATGTTGTGTCCCTTTTGTCCTCCACATCCCCTCCTCCTCCCGCTGTACCCTGGGTAAATACAACCATGACAGCGGCTGTGCTTTGACGTTAAACATTGACCAACCCCGTATGAAAAGAGGCAGAAGTGACGTGTTCAGGTAGAAGCCTTCCTCTGTCTTTGATTGTGCATTAACCACTGAAGCCCTGTTAACCACTGAATTAAACATCCAAGATATAGAGTGGGAGGAGAGGGTGGAGGTCAGAGCTGTGACGCTTGTCTGTGGTTGTCTTCCTTGAAGGGTGGAGTAGTGTGGGTGTGTAGATTTGTAGGTTTATATTGCTGCAGATACATTTGGAAAGGTATTGATTGGTGTTCATTTTTGCGAAGCAACATGAAAATTAACCTTTTTCTCTTATTAAATAAAAAAAAAAAAAAGTTAGATTTCATATAATTCCAGACAATAAAATGATAGTAATGGTTATACAGACGTAAATTGTGTCATGGGAAATTGGAAACTAAAATGAAAATAATTTCCCATTTAACTGTGATACATTCCTCACCATATATTGTAGGACAAACGCATGTTTGTATGTGCTGAGTGAACACTCAATGACTGGATAAGCATGGCAGTAATTACAGTTATCTGCACTCTTCTTCTCTCTTTTCTGCTCTCTCCATCACACTTCCCCTCGCTGCAGGCTTTCACTCGCGCTGTGGCCGTGATAAATCCTCCGCTCTCTCAATTCCCTTGTCTCTACACTATGCTTTCATTAAATGTGAATGTGAAAAGTTTTGATAGATACAATGTAAGGCAATATGTTTGTTTTTATTAGCAAGTGCTGATATTAACAGGCGGAAAAAATTGATTTTTATAAGAAACAATATAAAAAAATCTGATATGATAACATAGCCAAGGAACCAAAAACTGAATTAACAGGAGTTGATTTTTCTGATAAAAATGTTGAATCTCTTTTGCCCAGAACTAGCCAGATCTGGGTCAGTATTGTTCATTAAACGTCATGGATCAGAATGGTATTTAGTTCCAATATTTCACTATTTCTGTTCAGTATTTTGATTCATGTATGATCACAACTCCATTAATTTCTTCTTCTTCATAAACTTAGTTTTTTCCTGCTGTTTTAATGTTATTTAAAATGTGCTCAGGATGTGTAAATTGGTCGGGCGCTAATGCACCAGGATGATGAGATTACATCAGCTCAGCTCTGATAAACAGGGATTTGTAGCTGGCTGTGATCTGAGAGGTCTCGCATTTTAATTCTCTTCCTCCTTCTTTCTCTCCCTTTCTCCTCGTCCAGCGTGGCCGGCGGTGAACTCTTCGACTTCCTGGCAGAGAAGGAGTCGCTGAGCGAGGAGGAAGCCACGCAGTTCCTCAAGCAGATCCTGGATGGAGTCTTCTACCTGCACGCCAAACAAATCGCTCACTTTGACCTTAAGGTACGGCAGCAACTGAAGACAGACAACATCATCCATCAGTCACATATTCCCAGCAGGAGTACGGCAGGTTTTTTGAGATGTTGTCCATTTCATCAGCTAGTACTGACCACACTGATAACATACTATAAACCGAAGCTGTGTCCCAATTCTACACTACTAATGCTAAGCAGGTTTTGAGTATGTAGTTGGGGGTAGTCAAAACTAAGTGTTAAAGCTGAAATGTAGTAGTCAAATATTTGATTAGTCAGCTGAGAGAAACTGGAATCACACCTATTTTGATAATCGATTAACGATTTAAGACAAATTTCTTTTTAAGTAAAAACTCCAATTGTCAATATACTGTCAAAAATTAAATGTGAGGATTTGACGATTATGTAGCTATGATGGTGAATTGAATATCTTGGTTTTGACTGATGGTAAAACAAGGAATTTGAAGATGCCACCTTGGACTCTGGGAAATCATTTTCAATATATTTTTAAAGCACACATTTTATTTTTTATTTTTTTGTAAAAGCCCAGGTGTTATAATAACATTAACGATGGCTCTGGTCCATTCAGTGAGCCAGCATAAGCAATACCAGGACCTTGAAAATGAAGCAGCTAAATGGAATTCAATCATCATTAAATTGTCTTATTTACCTTTGTGTTTCTGCTTTGTAACTGCCAATGGAAATATTAAAAAGCTACTGAAAACCGTGAAACGGTAAAAGCAATTGCGAATGCGGAAGAAAAAAATGTTCTCTTTGTGAAGTTGAAATGACAGTGGCATTTATATCTGTTGCTTCATTTTCTGTTGGAAAAATGGAAAAGTACATTACCCTTTTTGTACACTCTCTGCAAAAACTTTACATTGTGAAAATGAGTATGTAGTTTGTTATGTATACTAGCATTTGGTATGGTGTTGGGACTCAGCAATAGATGCTACCTCGTGTGTTTGTTCTTCATTGCTTCAGACAGTTCAACAAATGCAAATGAGAGTTTTCAAGTGATTAGTCGAGGTAAAATGATCAAAATGACAACCAATACAGAAATGTGCAATTTTAGAGAAGAAGAGATCCACTCTTGTGGTGATTGAGAGATTTGCATGAAAACACTTTGGACACGGAAGCTGTTGACAGCGGCTTGTTCAAGGTCAAGGTTTAGACAACACAGTTGGATATTTTCTTTGAAAACACAAAAAAAAAAACAACATAATGTTGCCTGTTGTTCAGGCCCCCTGGAGTAATGCACATCCCTTTTCCAAAATGCCAGCTCACTGGAGAAGTGGATTTGCAGCATTATGTGAATATGTGATTCTTCTTTTCCTTTTTCTTTTTTGCATCAGCTGGTCTCTTTTGGAACTCTCTTTTTTACGTCAGTTTCTATTTGTATGTTTGTGTTTTGAGCCAAAGCACCTGAAGCTAATTACCATGACTAATCAGCTTTTGCAAATTTTTAGATTCTCTCCTTTTTATTATGGTGCGTGTGTGTAGTTTAAACTTCTGAGGGAAAAAGAGTAAAGGTCATAGTGTAGTCACAGCACTGACACGCCGTACAGCACGTGACTTCTTTACTTAAATCTCAGTCAATATCATTGATCGGTTTGGCCCGTTTGAGCTGCACATGGCGTCTTCAGAATAAACTGTCCAGACCGACTCCTCTACTTACAGAACAATCTTCACAAATGATCCATCAGTCCAGGACATTCGGCCTCCACACTTGCAGGAAATAATAACCCCTGTGCCCAGCCAGCCACTTGTGCTCAATGCTAGAGCTTTTACGAACCGCTGCAGCCTCCGCTTCGCATATCAGCCTCTTTGATTCCCCGTCAGGCAGCGGCTCAGATTAAGACTTAATTTGTTTGGTTGAATTACTTTCTGCAACAGCACAGTATTCCACTTATGTTCACTCATATCCTGATAACATCTTGTCTCGTGTTTGACACCGTTTGAATATAATGTTGTCAATGTTAGGCCAAAGCTATTTCTGTGGCATTTTATGTGGATATTGTGCAGCCATAACCGTACCATGACGGCAGTAGTAGACATTCAGGCTCGGAAATAAAAGCATTTTTACCTCTATTGTATCGGACTGCAACTAATGATTGTATTCATTATGGATTCATCTGCTGATTTTATTTATCTCCATCAATAAATTGATTGTTTGGTTTGTAAAAATTCTTGAAATAGTGAGAAATGCTTATGAAATGTTTTAGCATGAGAAAATATCAAACGATTACCAAGTAAAAAAAAAAAAGTATAATTCTTATAATTCTCTGAGATGTTGAAGACTGGAAGTAAAAAGTGCCATGAAAAGAAAATACTCAAGTACAAGTAGCTCAAGTGTGTACTTTGAGTACAGTGCTTGGCTGATTGTATTTTCTCAGCGCCTCCTGTTGCCTTTGCTGCCCACAGCCAATCTGTTCTTTCCTCACCAGACAAAATCCTCAAGCTCGGCTCACAGTCGAGCTGAAAGGATGGAGGGAAGATGGCTTCGTCTAAAAAGAGGCATTATCCCAAAGGAATGTCCGGCTTCTGTTGTGCGGCTTTGCTCAAAGCACATCTTTGCCGTCCTTTCCTTTCTCCCACTTCCTCGGGAGGTTTTTAGTCGTGTTTTGCATGGGATTTCCATGGCTGATGAGCCTCCTTCCTGCCAGCCTGTTACCGGTTCTGTGTCCGACTCAGCTGCTCGCACCCTTATTCACACCTAGTTTGTGTCCTACACTGATAAGTTAGGGGAGCATTCATCAACCTCATCCTCTGTGAGCAACGTAACTCTTCCTCATTGAAATCACGATGCTAATAACGGCTTAAAAAGAAAGAGTTTGGTCTACATAAAAAGGTCAAAATTGTCTGTCACTGCACCTCTCCCTGCCTGCGTCTGTCCTGACTGTCTCCCCCTTTTTTTAACGGCCTCTCTCTTTCTGTCTTTCCAGCCGGAGAACATCATGCTGCTGAACCGCTCAGTGCCTCACCCGCGCATCAAGCTCATTGACTTCGGCCTGGCCCACAAGATGGATTTTGGCAATGATTTTAAGAACATTTTTGGAACTCCAGAATTTGTTGGTCAGTATCTCTTTTTTTTATGTTTATCGTTGAAGAATCATGATCCGTTCTTATTTTTCTTGTTCTGCATCAAGTTTAAACAGATTCTGCTCCGATGAGTTGTTTTTTGTTGTTGCAAATATACCATCCTTTCTCTACTGTACTACACACACTCACTGCACCACCCTGTTTTCCTGGCTTTAATCCCGGGGGTTGCATATTGTGAGAGCAGGTGCCAAATGTGCCATAGGGACTAAGTGAAAGAGACCTAATAATGGACAGGAGATTATCGGAACGGCTCCTTCTTGCCAACAGAAACGCACACTAATAGACACATCAGTGGCTCTGTCCCATCGCACTCACCTACCCCTTTTTGCCCGGGGTGGCTGCCAACACTCCCACTCTCCCCTTCCCGAGGCCGATGCCCACTACCAGCTTCATCCATGCCAAAAACATGGCCTGTTCCCATTCCAGCAGGGTGGCTGCAGTCAAATGGTCTAAATAAAGATCAAGTGGCAGAAAGGCCAAATTATGCTAGTTGATGTTTGAAAACGGGCCTTGACGCTCTAAAATTCACGCCACGGCATGCTAAAATACTTTAAGCCTTTAGCGCAGAATTTCTGTAAAAATAATATACATAACAAATAAACGTCCATAAATCTACAAAATAAATACATGGTTCTGATGGTTCCTTGGAATCCTTGAAAGTTTGTGAATTTGGATGGGGGGTCAAGGCCTTGAAAGTTTTTGAAAATAGCGTAAATACACACGGATCATTTAACGTGCTTGAATTATGCTTTTAAACTCTTCTAAAAGTCTTTATCGCTCAGCTAACACAATATGTTGTTTTCCCGTGCTGTGTTAGAGAAGGCGAGAGAGTCTGAGCGTCTGTAAAGCCAAAATGCTAGTTCTCATTATGAAGATTCTCAGTGTTGTAACGGTAATTAAACTTCATTCTTGTCTCAGATTATGACGTGTTGGGTCCTTGGCCCGGAAAGTCCTTAAATTTGATGTTTGAGGTAGTGTAAAAAAAAAAAAAAAACAGAACTAGCCTTTTCCTAAGAATCGTCATGTTTTTAAGTTTTCTCCATTGTCAAAGTAATCCAGTTATAGCATCAAGGTTAAAGAAATGTGGCTCAAATTGCAGCCCACAGCTAAACGACTCCATGGCAACATTATACTTCCTGTTTACATTCTCAGCATGTTAATCCCCTAACAAGAGGACAAAGAATACTTGGAGTGATAAAACCCATTAATATTAACTTAAAACTAAATGTTAGTGTAATGGGGAATTGTAGTTGTAGGGGCTGCATCCTCCCTCCCACTGATTCCTGTTTCATAACAAACCTGTTTTTGTTTTAATTTGATTAGAAATGAATGTACTGATTCATCTTTAACTACGGTATTCACACATCTGAAGACATGTGACAAGAGAGAAAAAAAAAGAAGAGACATAAATCACAGTTCTAGCAGAAACAAACAGTGGCATAAAACGACACTTCTGAAGAAACAAATAAAATCGGGATGTGATAACTAGCTCAAATAATACTTGCCAAGAAAAAACGAAGTAAATTAATCTATCAGAGAAAATATATAATCTAAGAAAATTAAGTTAAAGATAAAGCTTGCGTGCGTGCGTGTGTGTTTTATAACCTGAATTTTAATAATCTTCTGTTGTGTATTTGCCTAACAGCTCCAGAAGTAGTCAACTATGAACCTTTGGGCCTGGAGGCAGACATGTGGTGAGTAAGCGAAACCTCAATCTGCTCTACAATGAGCATTATGTACATATGCTGCTTTGAAATCTTTATATGGGAAGAACATCTGCTGTTAAGTAAATCTATGTTTTGCATGATGCACTGCTGTAAAAACCGCATAAACATTTTCTCTGTCTTTCTCCCTGCCTCACCTTAGGAGTGTTGGCGTGATCACCTACATCCTGTAAGTATCTGGAACGTCAACTGTGATGATGGAAACATGTATGAATCGTAAACATGCAGGGTTTTTACAACAGCCACTTTCACCGTTTTGTGTTCATATTTTCATACAAACCCCGGGGCGTCGTCGCTCGATAAACATGACAGTAATGCAGAATGTAAAGAGCTTACTGGCTGCTCTTTGACCTCTCTGTCGTTGAACTCGCTGGGCCACTCAGCAGTCAAGCGCTGTTTGTCGTGAATAAAGTAACAGCCTGCAGCAAAGACTGCCGAGCATATTAAAACTGCATTTTGAGTGCACTCGAGTGTGATGTTGTTTCAGCAGCTGTGTGAACATTGTGTGATCAGACTGTGACATAGGTTGAACAATAACAGTGTTTTTTTTCCCACCTGGGGTCAGTGGTATAGCACATTTACTCTTATTGTTCTTAAGTATAATTTTAAGATGCTTTCATGCTACTTTGTATTATTTTTGGGGCTTTTTTGCCTTGATTGGAGAGCCTGGTTCTGCTCGAGGTTTCTACCTGATTAAAGGGGAGTTTTTCTTTACCACTGTTGCACTGGTTGCTCATGGGGGAATGTTATGTTGGTTTTTTGTTTTTTTTTATTAAAAGAGTGAGGTTTAGACCTGTGTGGCCACCTCTTTATAAGAAGTGTCTTGAGCTAACTTCTCTTATGGTCTGGCGCTATGAAAAAATAAAAACTGACTTGGCTTCAGCCAAAGATAGACGGGCGAGAGAGGGAAACCCGGGCTCAGCAGTATATAAACGAGGTATAGCTCCACCTTTACATGCTGCAACATTAAAGTGATATAGACACTTTAGTACAGCAAGGATTATAATACAATAATATGTATTATAATATATATATGTATATTATAGACATATAATTACTTATTTTATATATATAATATGTATGAATCCGCACAATATAAGATTCATAAGGCTAGGTTATTCTTGTGTAGTTTATTACCAATTTACACGGAAACTTATTTTCACCAGGCTTTTATACCCCTACACATCCAAAGGTTGTTACATTTGCTGCTGCAAATGTTGATGTGATGTGATGTGATGTTGACAGCTCAGGAAATGCTTCCTGTAATTGAAAATGAAGAGGTGAATATGGAAAATGTAAATGTGTGCTGTCCGTCACGCTTACTTAAAAACATATGTGGTTAAGTGTGGTAAAGCGTTTGAGCTACACATGGCTTTTTAAAACCTGATTAAATATGGATTAGTATTTATTTTTTTAATCTGATTTTAACCAGTTTTTTATTTATTTTAATATTCAAAATAAATTATCAGATTTGTTTTTAAATAAGAAGCTAAAAATATTGAGATCTTAAAAAAATAAATAAATACATTTTTTTAAATAAAAAAAGCGAGCTAGCTAACTGGCTCTGGACTAAGCCCAAAGTCTGGTCAGTCTTCTTTGATCTTGTCGGCCTACTTGATGAAGAGGATGTGACCTCATAAAAGAAGTCCTGCTGTCATAATGAGTGATCTTAAAATGTTTCACCTGTATGGCTACTTCGCTCTACTATCAGTTTATCAATTGATCTTTAAAACAACCAACACATTTACAGCAACTTCATCTTCTTCAGCCAAGGGCTTTCATTGAACTAGCGAGTGTTCTCGAAACAGCCGATGCAGACATGTCAGTACAGTTTAATTCAACAGCGAGAGAACAGTTCATGCCCTCGGCGGCCCACAGATCAACTGCTGTTGGCTCTCGACGATGCTTTCCTCCTCTCTTTATACCCAGCTACAAGGTTTTCTGAGCTTCCCACACACCTTTTATCCTTCAGAGCGACACCTACACGAAGCACAAACGCATAATGTGTGCACAAACCTGCACTTTAGGTGCATTTGCCCACACAAACATGTAGAGCGCCCTCACCCAATTACAGTGAGGTAAATAAAGGGAGGGTAAAGGTAAAAGTGTTATTTCATTATTACAAAATAAGTAGCTGCAAACATTACACGCTTCATTTTTAAAAGCGTAATATTGGTTGCTTTATTTTGTCTCCACATTACATGGACCAATGCATCCATACATACTGTACACTTGCACACGCGGTCCTTGTTCATGCTGTCCACCCACACAGCTGTCACAGCTCTGCCTGGCAAGGTAGAAAATAGATCGCTCCCTGCCTATTATCACAGCCGAGCAACAGTGAGCTGCACTTACTGCTCATCTCCTATTATTAAAAAAGAATGGCTGGGAATAATTCAATAAACCCTTTGGGGTGATTTTAGGAGCATCTACACCTCTTAATGGGAGTATTCTGCATGAGTGATGACCCGATGGCTCTGCTGTAATGAAAGCTGCGCAAAAAGCTCCATTAGTCGCAAAAGATACTACGTTTTCCATTTTGAAAGACTTCCTTTGTCTGAGATAATGTAACCTGAAATCACCTGGGTGAATGTGGTGAATCAGCCAGTGTTCCGGTCTGCCGCAGCTCTAAGTTGTGTTTCAGGTTGTTAAGGACAAACTGTGCACAGTGCATCTTTGGGTCTCATTTCAGAAACCTTTTGGTGGATGAAATGTTCCCACAGCATCCTGACTTAACACTTTCCTGCTGATTTTTGCCGCCTGGCTCGCTGAAGAATTGCCTTAATTACTAGTTTGTTGTGAGCAGCTGCACCTTATACAGTCAATACATTCATACATTTCCACTCAACTTGAGCTTGACCCCCGCACCACCTCCATGTCTGTCCCAGCTGGCGCGTTAATTAGCGGCTGGTGCTGACTAGCTGGAGAGGTTTCGGTGGAGAAGGGCCTGTCGGGGGTTTGTCACGCACCGGTGTTTGGTTTAACTGCCTGAGCTCTGAGACCTCATCTCCATGCATGACCGCTGAGCCCTGTGTGCGCTGTACTGTGTCCGCGTTTGTCTATTAAAACATGCTTTTGTCTCATCCCGGTGCGCACTTTGTCCCGTAAAATTCCTTGCACTCCAGTCAAACTCCTTGCATATTCATTGTAACCGAGCGCCGTCCCAGCTGGCTTTCCTGTGATGGTGTTTGTCTAACACGCCAAAATACTTCAGTTTGATTAGCTGCACCGCGGCTCCGTAATCACATAGACGAGTAGTAAGGTCTCAGTTTCGGGTTTCGAGGGCCGAAGCTAATCAGCGGCTGGTGAGTTTAGTGTTTTGAATGGAAATCCAAAGTATTTCCTTTTGATTACAAGTTAAATTACGAGAACGCACGGCGGTTGTTAAAGTAGATTAGATTGGCGGTTCTGAAGTTGTTGAGTTGATTAAAACATGCAGTCCAAAAGAAATTCAGATTATCTTGGTAATTTTACCGTTCTATTTTCCACACAGCTGTGTGACTGTATTGTCTTTTAAAGCCGTCACAAAATTTCATTTGCACAATATGACTTATCATGGCCGAAATAATTCACAATGGCGATATTATCGCGATATCTATTAAACATTTGTGGGGAAAGACGCTACCAGTCAAGTTCATCTACTACTTTTGTTTATTGTGTGTTTCTTTTATTTTATTTTATTTTAAAAAAAAATGTTGCAACAAAATTACTCATTTGTGTGTGGGGCGAGAATAGAAATAAACTGAAATGATTTAAGAAGCGCTGGATTACTGGCACTATATCATATGTAGTATTATTATTATTATTATTATTATTATTAACACTCTTATCATTAATACCTGTATATCCAGACACACCTAACCTGAGCAGCACACCTCTAACCTTGTTGTTAACCTCTGTCCTGTCCGTGCAGTCTGAGTGGTGCGTCTCCCTTCCTGGGTGACAACAAGCAGGAGACTCTGGCCAACGTGTCGGCCGTCGACTACACGTTCGATGAGGAGTTCTTCAGCAGCACCAGCGTCCTGGCCAAAGACTTCATAGCGAGGCTCCTTGTCAAAGACCCCAAGTACGTACAATCCCTCTTTCTGGTATTTAAGACAGGGGTGGGATGCTATCATGTACATGCTCTCTAATGTATAGTAAGAGCACAGTATGAGCATTTAATTGATCTACATCGTGGGCAGACATGGAGCCGCTCGGCCGGCAGGAAGATTAATGAAGGTTCCCTTGAAGAAGACGCGCATTGATAATGTTCACTATGACACTGGACTGCAGCAGCGCCATCACTGTTCACTGTGATTACACCAAGGCATATGGTTAATTTCCTCACCCAAAATGTGGAAAGACACCATCGCCGCTTAAGTTCACCATTACTTCATTCAGTAGAGTGAAGGTTTGTGGGTTTTTCACTTCGGCTCAGGCGTGTGCATGAACACAGAATAGCCTCGGTTAGAAACGGGGATGTGGTATCGAACAGACGTCGACAGCAGGAAGTGGTGTATGTTTGTAACTGACCGCACCAGTTTCCCTAATGGTCATGTTGGCTTACTTTGAACAAACTGAAACTTTTTCAAAACAATGCCTTGTTGTTTTCATTGTCAGTTTACAGCAGTTTGATAAGGGATGTGGCAGTGAGGGATTAAGAGAAGTCTGTACTTTCAACCACACCAGTTAGACTGAGGGACAACAGCTCGGCTTTTATTGTTTTGTCAATATCATTTCTGTGTGGAAGGAGTGTCACCTTCATGTTTTGAGTTAAAGAAGCTTAATTAATAAATGCACGTCACTCAGAAAAACAGCATCAATAAGTTTTGACTTTGTTTTGAAACATCTCCAACTTAAGTATCCTATTCTTTAAAATACAAGTATCTTATGGGCAGTAGTTAGGGGTGTGAATCGTTCGGTATCTCATGATTTGATTTTGATTCTTGGGGTTGCGATTTGATTCAAATCGATCCCGGATTCAATACATAGGGGTGCTAATTTCAGGATCTTCTCCAGTCTGCTGTGTGCCAACAACGGTGGTGTGGCAAATTATGGCATAAAGGCAGAGTACAGTGTGTATACGATGATGGAGTTTTTCTATCTGAAGAAGTTCTATTAACGGATTGCAATAATGTAAACGCACAAAGACAAACCTAAGACAAAAGATAACATTTATTCATGCTAAATGTGCACAAATAAACCCTTTTTACTAAAGGATTTTCTGTATTTCTCCATTCTGAGTGAAAAAACAAAAACATGCTGCCTGTTATATAAACAAAATTGGTAGGCTTAGGTTAGCTGCCTTTTTATAGTTCTCAGAAACTTGACAATTAAAAAACTTTATGAAAATGTGAAAGTGGTATTTATGACAACTTTGACTTGGTGTGTAGGATTACTGTCCATCAGTAGCAATATCTGGATTCTTTTGTAGAAAAAAAGTTTTTCCAAAAATCGATTTTTTTAAAGTTTTCAGTCGATAGAATCTGTTATGATTTTTCCCAACCCCTGCAAGTAATACACAAATGGATTGTCACGTAGATTGTTCCCTGTTCACTCGGATGTCTCTGTACCCTATTTGACATGTTGTATAGGAGAAGTGTGAAGAGTTTCAAGTAGGAAATTCGATGTTTTAGGTCAACAAAGGTCAATATAGAAGAAAAGAAATGAGGTGATCACATTATTTGGAATGGGGATGAGTTCCAAAAATATAGCATCCAATAGTTTTAATTTGTAGAATGTTGTTTGTATGATCAGATTTATTTTTCCAACCAACAGTTTTAAACCCAAAGCTATTCAGTTAACAATGATAAAAATAAACAGAAAACAGAAAAAGCTGTCATTTTTTTCTTTAAAGATGACCTAAAATATAACTCTATATTGTATAAGTGTAATAATTCTGTGACAATATCTCATTTTAAAACTTAGTGGGTTGTGTTGGTGAGGCTTTGTCGTTTACACAACACAGGATGTCCAGTTTAATTTATAGATCCATGAGATTGATGGCTTATTAGACGCAGACGACTGTGCGCCGCTCTGCCAGAGTCTGTTGTCGAGCATTTGGCCTTGTTAAAATAAATGAGGGGGCTGCATTTTTGCCCACAGTGCTAATGTTGATCTGAAGTCAAAAACGTTACAATCTGATAATAGAATTCTCTACTCTTTCTAGGGTTAGGAAGGATTATGACGATTTTATAGTGAGATGTGATATTTGTGTCTCACAACTGCATCATAATCATTTCTTTACAGCTTCATGGGAGTTAAACTTTGTTATATCCATCTGCAAACAGCTGTGTTTCCTGTCTGTAACTCAGTAATCCCTCGTTCTTGTCCACAGCTTTCATGGACTGTTGAATATGAGCATGAGTTCAGTTGCATTTGTCAGTTAAATCTGTATTTTCACAGATATAATTGACAGACAGAAGATTAAAAACAGGAATGCTTCTGGTGTACCTGACAACCAGTGGTTCTGCGGTGGGAATAAATCATTTTTTTAAGATAAATAAATATACCCTCCTCCATGTATGGGATGTGGCACTACAAAAATCAATCCCAGTTACTTTTGACACAATAATTGTGTGTCAAGACACCTTGAGAAAGGCAAGTGTGGAGACTTTTTATTCTCCACTAGCCCAGATTTATTAAAGGATTTATTTATTTCTAAGTGCCTGGACATGTTTTTCTTTATGCCACATGCCACCATGAATGAGGGCATATTTTGTTCTTCTTAGATAAATATTCCTTTTATAGTTTGGTTGAAAGTGACCTGTGTGCGTCTGTGGCCATGAACAATTATAGCTATAAGCATTAACATGCCGTGTCACTCTAGAAAGCACTGAATTAGGCCATTATCTATCTAAAGACACAAAACAAATATTTCTCTGTCTCCTTAACTTTTCTATACCTTTTGTGTCCACAGAAAGAGAATGACGATTCAGGACAGCCTCCAGCACCCCTGGATCAAGGTTGGACTTTTTTCTGTAGCTGATGGATGGCATCTCAATTTCTTTTTCAAAAACATTTGTAATTCTTTAAAATTTAAAATGTTTCCTTTTTTCATTTTGTGGCAGTAGTTGATAGTTGAAATGGCTTGTTTGTAAGCTGAATGTTGCCAAGCCTCCACTGACTGATTCCTGCACCAAATCTATCTTGCTAAGAATATTCTCATAAACCTTTTTCTATCAATCTATACATGTGTTGTGTTTGTGGAATCAGCCAAAAGACACTCAGCAAGCTCTGAGCAGGAAGGAGTCGGCTGTCAACATGGAGAAGTTCAAGAAGTTTGCAGCTCGAAGAAAATGGAAAGTAAGTGCTTTTCTTTGTGTTTTATTTTTTTACACACCCGAACTCGAGCTTAAGAAAAGAAAACTTGCCGAGGAGCTCATCACAGCTCCAGAATATTTGTTTAAAAACCCTCCTCAGACGTTTTCCTTTGATGTCACCACAACTGGTGCAGCCTCGCCATAACCATCAGGTTTACTGCCAGTGCTGCGTTAGTGCTCGTCTACTTGTCTGTTTCAGTTTGTCACGGCTGACCCAGCGTTGCTTCTTAGCCTGCAAAAAAAATACTTGGAATATCTGTCTGTGGTGGTTTGGCGGTGCTGTCATGCCATGTCTCCGTCTTCGCGCTCGAGTCTGCACACTGCTTCTGACTTTTCAGTAACCTTGATTTGACTTTATTTAGCTCCACATGTGAAACTCACTGCGAAACATGACCAAGCAGAAACAGGCTTCGTCAGTTTGTAGAAGTGAGATTAAAAAAAAAGTGTCAAGTTTATGAAATATTTCACCATACTGACAAAAACAATGCAGACAGATAATAAAATCCAGCTGTAATCAAAGCCAGATTCTGTTGATTGTATGTTCAAAAGACTGCAAATAAAGTCCAATTCAAAACTAAAAGGACAAATGCTGATTGCAAGGTACCGTTAACGTCAGCTCTGAAATAAATGACAATATGATCCCTCGCACAGTTTAATACTGAACAAGTCCTCAAAAAGGCAAATGAGATTAGGGGAATGCATTTTAGATTGCCTTTTTTATAAAGCCAGTTTGGTTTTATATCTGAAGCCATTACACCCGTGTCGAGCCGCGGTGGAAGAGCCGAGGAATCAAATGCACTTTTTGAACTATAACAACAATGTTTTTTGGTATGGACCTTCGTGGTGTTTGTTTATTGTTGGCCAGTTACAGACTGGCCCCTGCCATTAAGCCTTGTGTGTTTCAGCTCTTTTCTTACACCATCACATGTGTGAATAAAGGTTTTTGTGTGTATTTGTCTTGTGCAAACGCGCTTGCACCTCAATATCCAACTTACCAATGCATAGCCGGGTAACGTCCAGAGTCAAGTCCCTTGACAGTATGAATCACAAAGAGTTGAAGTAACTGAAGGGAATTTATAAAGAGCAGAAAACTGTTCCTGGTTTTATGAAAGCGACTTGACATTGACTCCTTCTGGCTCGGCTCATTCACAAACCACCATTCTTCTTCTCTTTTCCAGCAATCCGTCCGACTTATCTCCTTATGCAACCGCCTGTCCCGCTCTTTCCTGTCGAGAAGCAACATGAGTGTGGCGCGCAGTGACGACACACTGGTAAGACCTGGAGATCTGCTCCTGTTTTGTGCTTTGAGTGGCAGCCATAATATCTGAACACGTACAAAAAGGCTTTCAAAGAGAGAGGACGGGAAGCAAAGATCTTCATTCAAATTTGTTAAGTTAATTTGGTTTGCAGCTGTTAACAGCATCAAGGCTTCAAATTGCACTTGAGTAAAACATTGTATCTCTGCAGTCCTCTCCTATCTTTAATATAAACAAAATAAACGTAATTGACAGGAGACTGGCAGCTTAATGAGTTTCAGATTGATTTTATTGAAGTGCATTTTCTTAGTAGGACCCCGAGCTCTCAGTTACAGCTCTGGTATTTCTAACTCGACAATCTCTCTGAGAATCTTGAGCTCCTACATGCAATTGATCTGTTCCTCGTATCCCACACACTGCCACAGGTCAGGCGTTTGTAGAATTGTTGGAATTTCACTGTGTGTGTGTGTCTGTGTGTCTGTGTGTCTGTGTGTCTGTGTGTGTGTCTGTGTGAACCTCAAAAGCAGGTTGAGCTTATAGGAATGTGAGAGGGAAACTTGTGTAACTGAACAAGGCCGTCTGTTTGAGTTTGTTGTACAAAAATGGTGATACACACAGAAAGCTTTTATGTTTTGTGTGTATCTGTACGTTGATACGGAAAATCCTGCAAGATGTAAACACTGCAGCCTCAATGAGAGGCTTAATCATTGACAAAGCATAGCCAAGGCCAGGCCTGTTTCCTCATCAGAGGGTTGTGCAGCAACTTCCTCATGTCACAGGTGGGCTGGCAGGTAGAAGTAAGCGCCCCCTGTAGTCCACAAACAGAACAGCAGCAGCTTTCTAATGGATCTTTTGTCTTTGTTGGCTGAGCAGCTCCAGGGTTAACTGCTTTACTTAAAGTCTCTACTCAGAGGTGGGTTTTTAGTGCGGCTTCTCTACATTTTGTCTAGTTCGTGTTGGAGGCTCTGTATCAGATAGACAGCTATTTCCATTACAAGTTATCAGTTTCTTCACTTGATATATTCATCCAGCCACCAGAATAAAGTAAAAAAAAAATGAAAATCATAAAGTAATAAAGTGACAATAGCAATAAAGAAAGGGGGGGGGGACTCTTAGTTTTAGTGTTCCTCTCCATCTATTGCATGACCCATATACTCCATTTTCTTTTAAATTTCTGTTCTCCGTTTCAAAACATATTAGTGAATAGTTTCATTATCTAATACATTTTTTTTTATTCATTGTTTAGTCTGTAAAATATGCCAAAGTAGAGTAAAAAGTCATTATCAATGTTATCAATCAATGTTAATATTTCAACTTTGAAACCATGTGTTTTCAGTCCGTTTTGTATAATGGCTCTAAATACTACAATACACATGAGACTCGCCGCTGTTGCTATGGAGAAACAGCCAATCAGAGGAAGGAGACCTGTCAAAACGTGAACGTGAGAGGAATTAATCTCATGTTACAAGTTGCCGTTTACATGTTGCCAATTTGGTGAAACGGACGCAAAGCTGAAGAAAATGTTATTATATAATTATTTGTTATTTCAAAACACAATCAGTGATTAGTTGGTATTTCAAATGTGGCTCAACTAATTCAGGCTGAAATGAAGATAAAATGATAAATGACTTGGACGACAAATCAGTTATCAGTTAGTTTTTTCTGTCAATTGACGAATCAATTAATCGGCTTATCTTTGCAACGCAAATTAATAGTGAGAGAAACTCACAGAGAAACTATGGGTTAGGGGGAAAAAATTTCAAGTTATCCTGCCAAGGTAACGAGCTCATAAGGTTTAGTCACCTTTTTATAAAAAAAAAAAAAAAAAAACACCTCAAAAATAACCTTTTGAGGGACAAAAGAGCATGACTCATTCCAACTGCCAGCTCTATTTTTCTCAGTCTGTCTAAGAACACGTCTTTATTTTTCCGTACACCAACCTCCTTCCTTCCTCCTTTTGAAGACAGAAATTTGAAGAGGTTCTTGAGTGGAGGCCTACTCTGGAAATATTACCCATCAAAAAGAAAATAATGTAGATTGGTAAAACCCTCCATCCTTCCTCATAAATTGCAATTTTCCGACAAAAAATTTCAAACAAGTGTGTTGACAGCCAATCCCCAGCAGGCGGTTTGCTGCTCGTACGTGTTTGTGTTGTGTTTGCAGCTCCTCTGAGGGGGTTTAGTCATGGCTCCCCCAGCAGGGAGGTTATGTTGAGGAATGTAGCTGGACTGTCACACTTGGCAGAACAAACGCCACATCAGCCTCGCCTCCCTCCTCGCCTCCCTCATCGCCTCCCTCATCGCCTCCCTCATCGCCTCCCTCATCGCCTCCCTCCTCGCCTCCCTCCTCGCCTCCCTCCTCGCCTCCCTCCTCGCCTCCCTGCCTTTCTCCTCCTTGTCTCTTCGTGCAGCAGAGCGTCACAGCTGATTTCTGTGTCGACCGGCTGACTCGGGCTGAAGGTTATTGGGTCAAATGTCACCGGAAGAAGAAAAAAAAAAAATGTTGACATATTTTGAACTTGAACTGCAGATGCAAAAGAAAAGTCTTGTTTGTTTCTGTGTGTTTTCATGCATGAGAAAAAGATGAAAGAGAGACTTAAGGGGGGAGCATGTGATAGAAAGAATTCACAGGATTAATGTTCACAGGATTAGATCATCATCCTGTGAACAGTAGAACAGTAACTATCTTCCCCACCCGTCTAGGACGAGGAAGACTCCTTTGTGATGAAAGCCATCATCCACGCCATAAACGACGACAACGTGCCCGGACTGCAGCATCTGCTCAGCTCCTTAAACAGTTACGACGTCAACCAGCCCAACAAGGTGACTTAAGGCAGAGATGGTGTACATAAATAGTAATGTACCCTGGTTTTATATCATGTTTTATTATTTGTGAGTTGTGTGACATTTTTCCTATTCCATTTTTCGAAAAAATCCAAACTTCCAACTCAAGAAACAAACTAAACTGAATTTACATCCTCATGATTTGAAGGAATGTCTGTAAAAGTATGCAGCGCAGTCCACCTTCCCACAGACACAGACTTTAGTTCAGTGTCGTCACTCAGGCAGCTGATTGGTCAGGAGTCGTGCAACCATTTGTAGTGGTGTCCACATGCTGTGCCCTCGAGCAAGTATGATGGCCTCCTGGGGAATGAACGTGAAGGTTTCTGATCACAAGATCAAGAAGTGAATTTAGTGTAGATCGTGTGAATCAGGGCTTCATTTTTGGAGGAATATTGAGGCGAAGATGAATAGATGGAGTTTGTTTGATTTCATTTAAAGCTACAGGTGCCGGCCCCCCCTTTGTGAGAGAGCACTGTTGTTGGTGCGCAGTGAAAATGTTGTTTTTGAAAGACTGAACGCCAACAAATATGGATTGAAGCAGAACATTTGCTTGGATGAAAACATGTTGTGAATTTTGGAAATGATTAAGTTTCAATACACACTTTTTTTCAATACATTTTTCCTTTTTAGAGTTTTACAACGCTCTGGAGTTTTTGGAAATGTTTGGATCACACAAGTCGGAAACAATCCTACACAGCCACCACTGGAATTTAATTCTATATATATTAAAATACTAATAAAATATTAGTGTAGCCTAATCTTTATCTGAACCTGGGCAGAAATGCTGTATTTAAACACAATGAATAGACATGCAAAAAACAAAAAAAAGGACCTGATGGAGCACATCCAGATTCAACAACTCCCTCGTCTTCATTCTGCTCGCTTTTTCGATGGGAAAGAGGCGCCGTTTGTTGACAGCTGATGGGCAACAGGGGGACATGATGTCATTAAACTCAGTGAAGTGTAGAGGAAAAGAGGAGAGAGAGAATGAGAAAATTGCAATATTGAGAGGGGGAGGAGAATAACACGACAGTGGGTGACAGAGCGCTGGAGAGAGGTTTATAAAGAATGTGCTGCACCCAACAGTTTGAAGCATCATTCATAACGTTGACATTCGAAATCTAAATCAACAGCTACACAGCTTTTTTATTTTAGCATGTCAATTCATTGTGTTTAAACTCGGTATTTGTGCACAGTTTCAGATAAAGATTAGGCTACACTTATATTATTAGTATGACACTATTTGTAGGATTAGATCCCAGTGGTGGCTGCGTAGGATTGTTTCGGACTTGTTTGATCCAAACAATTCCAAAAAATGTCCAGAGCGCTGTAAAGTCCAAAAGTCAACATTTAGTGAAAAAACATGTAAACATTTCTAAACTTCACAACATGTGTATATCTAACTAAATATTCTGCTTCAATCCACATTTGTTGGCATTTAACCTTTCATAAACAACTTTTTCACTGAGGTAAAAAAAAAAAAAAAACGCACAATGGGAGGCATGCACCTGTATTAACTAACGTCATCTTAAATTACATTTATATAACCCCAATAACAACAGATCTTTTTTTTTAGGATGATGATGTCATAAAATATACTGTATACCAGCAGAAGTTCAAAGCTTTGAATTTAAAAAAAATAAAAAATAAATGGCATTTGGTACAGCTCTTGTAAAAAGGCTGGGAAAAAATGCCCTTTTCTGGCTCAGAAAAAGGTCATCTTGCCATTTTCTTCCATCCTCTCTCCTTCTTTTCTTTTACCTCGGCTCATGTTTCCATCACTGTGAAGACGCCAATTCTGTCTGAACTTTTTAAGAACCTGTGGGAGAAATCAGCTCCACCTTAAAGATACACAAACACATCACGGTTGTGTTATAATGTGCGTGTGTGTGTGTACACACATTGCAGCATGGGACTCCTCCCCTCCTGATTGCAGCCGGCTGTGGCAACGTTCAGATCATCGAGGTGCTGATGAGGAAAGGTGCAGAGATCCAGGCCAATGACAAGGTAAATACTGAAATATGTTTGGTCCAACCAGTGTGGCAGAAGAATTTGACACAGTCATTCGGATTATGACGGAGGCCATCTACGCCATAGATACTTGTAACCATGAACTCATTGCACTCAGCTGTACTGCACAAAGATGGTAGAAACACACACAGGATAGATGGATGGATACTTCAATTCATCCATCTGTACCAACAGAGCTGCTTCAAAATATGTAAACTACAAACTGTTTTGCAAAACAAATATGAAAAACCATTTGCATGAATTAAATGTACGTACTTCAACATTACTGTCACAGTTTGGGCTTAAGAACACGTGTTAGAAAAATGGGGTTGGACAATATAGTGCCCGATTATTTGTAATTGTGAAAAAAGGGATTTTGTAATTATGAAGAGTTCTTGAAATAGTTTTGGATGCAATAGAAGTGGGGCGGCTACTGGCGATTATTCTCTCAAATAATCAATTATTTGTCAACATTTATAAACCTCCGGAAAAAGCAGCTCTAGTAGTTTAACTGGGACGGCAGGATGCTAGCACATCCTCAAAAAAGCTGTTTGTCAGAAAGCATGCCGTGCAGTATTTTAGAAGGATGGGTTCATATCATCGGGCTGCAGACACGTTCCCAGAGAGCTAGATTTTTTCATAAAGGTCAGGAATAAATCCTGGAATTTCTCTTCTCTCTCGAACCTTCAGAGTGGAGCCAACGCTATCTACTACGCAGCGAGACACGGCCACGTCGAGACCCTGAAATTCCTCCATGAAAAGAAATGTCCTCTGGATGTCCAAGATAAGGTGAATCACGGGCCTCTCTTCCTCTCTCTCAACACACGCATACATTCTTACTACTACTCACCACACTCTGTTATCTATCCGCAATTACTCACACACTCCCACCCATCAAACCTCTTGAGAAGCATTACTTTGATTCTCCAAAATGCCCAGACACACACACACACACAATTCACACGCTCACACTCACCACAGTAAGCACCTGGGAGAAAACCAGTTACTCTGGCATTTTATCAGCCTATTTGCTGTTGCTATAGAAACAGGTCTTGCTGAGAAAGATGGGTTGAGTGCGTTTGCTTTTGATGCCGACGTGGCCTCCATCACAGAGATGGCTTGGGCAGACAAAATCCTAAAAGCATTTATTTTTTCCCCCAATTTCTCCAATCATTTTAACCACTGGAGGTCACAAACTGTGTGTGTGTGTAATTGTCTTTACTTAAAAACTGTCCTTTTTAGCAAGGTGAATCTTTTCTATCTTCTATGCTTTTATGTACTTCCCCTAATTCGATAGACCTGCACAGGTTTATTTTTTCCCCAACTTAGATCCATTAGATGTTATTTTAAGCGGTTCACTTTTCCACCGACAAGCGAAGGCCGCGTCTCGGATGTCGTTTCACATAAGCAGCTTCTCTGCTTCCCGTCTGACTGGCAGCCATAAAGATAAAGCTGATGGATCGATTTCTGACGAGTCCGATGTCTGCGCACACCGGATGGTTTGAATGGAAGTTTAAAAAGTGACTGACTCAGCGGAAATGTCATGACTAAGAGGAAAATCATCATATGCTTGACAGTCACCGTTTTAACGTATTTTTCCACATGAAAGTAAAACCTCCAATAAATCCTTTTTATTTTGATTTTAAGTTGCGGTTTACATAATCACCGTAGTGTATATAACTGCTGATGATAATTCTCTGTTGTGTCCTCCAGTCTGGTGAGACTGCTCTTCACGTGGCAGCCCGCTATGGCAACGTGGATGTGGTGAGCTACCTGTGCAGCATCCGAGCCAACCCAGACCTGGCTGACAGGGTAAGCACATGCATATATAGCAAAATGACAGTGTTGCTGTTTTTTTTGTTTTTTTTTAGAAAGACCTTTCTTCAAGCAAAGGAACAAAGCTTTTTATTATTTTTGCATTCTACGTTTCCATCTCCAGGAGCAGGAGACCCCACTGCATTGCGCTTCGTGGCACGGATACTCGCCAGTAGCCCGAGCTCTCTGCCAGGCAGGCTGCCACGTGGATGCAAAGAACCGCGAGGGGGAGACTTCGCTGCTGACGGCATCTGCTCGGGGCTTTGTGGACATTGTGGAGTGCCTGGTGGAGCACAGGGCCAATCTAGAGGCGACTGACAAGGTGATCAGACCGGAACACTTCAGCTCAGAAGATTTATTTTCATGCCTGACTCCTAACTTTCCAGTCCAACATACTTTTTTTTTTTTTTTTTTTTTTCATTTCAATGCAAAGACAACACACATTTTTATTCCTTATTCATGTCAGGAATCCGGATTCTCGGATGCCTTTAGTCCAACCTCAGTGTCTGCTTCCATTTGTCTGTTCCAATTATACCCCAAACATAGATGGATAGATAACTTTATTAAATCCCAAAAGGTAAACTAGTTTACCTCTGCAAAGGGAAAAACATTATTTGAAAAAGACAGGCGAGACAGGTTACAACGAACCAACAAAAGACAAACAATATTATGACTATGATACTAACACAATAATGGCCTCAAAAGCACGTCTATTCCAGAGTTAAACTGTCTGTCTGTCTGTCTGTCTGTCTGTCTGTCTGTCTGTGTGTGCAGGATGGACACACAGCCCTCCACCTGGCCGTACGGAGGTGTCAGGTTGAAGTGGTCCGCTGCCTCCTCAGACACCACTGCCACCTGGACCAGCAGGATCGCCATGGCAACACGCCACTGCACATTGCATGTAAGGATGGAAACCTGCCCGTCGTCACGGCGATCTGCAGCGCCAAGGCCAGCCTCGACATCCCAAACAAGGTGAGGACAAACCACTGCCCACCACACCAACATGACTAACATATTAGCATTGGTTAAAGGGTCAGTTGGCCAAAATGAAAAAAAAAAAGTCTTGACTTTGGTCTAGCCAGGTTTTGAGATTTCCACCTCTAAAAGCAATTACTATACATTACTTACATTTTTAGCCAAAGCAATTCACTTGTGGGGAATCATTTGGGTTCAGTCTTGCTCAGTGACACTTTGGCATGTGGACAGGAAGAATCCAGGAATAAACGACCTGTTAATCTGGGTTCCTGTTAAGTAAATGATATTTTGCCGAAAGTAAAATGATTTAATTTTATGACAAAGTGCATGTTTAGTGTTTGTTAAGGGCAATGCTAATATCTAGATGATTGTTTTTGAGAACAGTAATAACACTAACATTTGAATAGTATATATTTGTATTCAAATGTTTCTGTTTCAGTTTGAGCAATTTTGACACGTGTGTTACGTAATCTCCAAGCCCAGCTATTGTTTTTCAGCCACACACTAGCAGCATTATGTATTGCATTTTACCCTGATGAGTCAACTGGAATTATTGAGGTTTTCTAAAAGCATTAAAAGCAGCCACACCAGACTACACTATGTGGGCAAAAGTCAGTGATGTTGATGGGTACGTGTCCTGCATCTCTGACTCATTAAAATCACAAAGGACAGAGTAAACTCGGCATCAATGCGTCTAATTTATTCTCCGCAAAGATCACCAACCGCTGATCGGCTCAGAGCACATCCACCCGCAGTCCGTCTGTCCCTGTCGCTCATCTACACACTCGCTATGGCCACACATTAACATGTAAACATGTGGATTGCACTTAAACCCGGCCTTGGCCATTTTCACAGGGTAGTAGGCCGACTGCGAGCGTCAAGGATTGAACATGGCATTTTACAAATGATTTTGTATGGGGGGTTGCGGAAGGGCAATGGGCCCCTAAATGCCCTTGCTGCAACATATTTGTCATTTTATTTTATCACCAGACAGGTTTTTACTACTGTCTCAGTCAAGTTTTATGTGTGGGATAAAAGTTTCTGACTCAATACATTTTCTTATCTTATCAATTTGATTTGTTTAATGTTTTGTAAATAAAGTTATCAAATTTGGGATTTGATCATTTTCCAGATACATTTTGAACAAACATGAATATAACCATAATTGTAACAATAATACATCAAACACGAGTTTAACACTACAATTTGTCAAAAAACACATTTCCCTGGGTCAACCTCGGCCTTGCTCATTCCACACTGCCTTTCATGGCTGAGTTCAATGCAGGGGAAACAATATGTGAGACAACAGTGTGCTTCTTACTTTCATAGCTTTCCCGAGAGAGTGGAGGCTGTTATGGCTGCAGATATATGCCCATGGTTTAGAAATGAGATGTTTTAACAGTCGCATACTTTTGACTATGTCCTGTTAGCTGTTCCATGCAGGCGAAACTAGAGCTAATCACAGGCCAAAAAGAGGGATGAATAAACATTGAAAGCAAACATATTAAAGAGATTAAAGGGATTTCTGTAAGTGTAAATGCACACAGCCTGAGGATTTTTGCTGTGTGATCCAATCTAATACTTGACTGGACTCATACATTTAGCATTCAGTATATTACTTTTAAAACATATTTAGGTCTATTTACTTTGGGAGTAGTTGAAATTCAGAACTCATTTGAGCTCTGAGCATTTCTTGGGCTGGGAGTGGTCTTTATTCTAATATTTGCTAAGTAAGCAGCTTTTTTTTCTTATCTGGGTGAACTGGTCCTTCAGGAGAGCTCTCACAAACCTGGTTTATATTTGACTAAAGATGCCATCTTGCTTTGCCTCTCTGCCAGGGACAGCTTCCCACATGATTTGCCTTTTTCACTTTCTATTTTGGCGCCATCCATTTTAATGTATTCTGCGATGGGATTGCTCTTCTCCGACTGTGGTAGCCCACTCAGCTCTTTGCGCATAAGGGAAACATTTTTTTTCCGTAAATAGTTCAGGGAAGTGATGTGCATCGGGAACAGACCGCACTGCCAGAGATGTGATTTATTCATAATTCTTCTACTTGGGTTTTCTTTTGCTTTTTTTTGCTTTTTTCAAAGCTTATCTGAAGCAGCATATCACACATTTCTGAGTCTGTGCCTGGATTTGTCTTCACTGTCAGCTGCAGACACTGGGGAGAAAAATGAGAAGGGTGGAATTGAAAATGTCTCCTGTTCTGTTTACAGCAGAATAAAACGGGATGAATGCCGTCTTGTTTTTCAAGTTGTGACAGAAGGGAATTGATTGAAACGCTGCTTTCAAACAAGCTTATTTTGAAGTGGGTATTGATATTTTCCAAAGTTTTTTTTTTTTTTTGTATCCTCTGTCACAGAAAGCTTTTATAGGAGTCTGTCAGTATGTGGGGTTTTCTATATTGTGGCGAAAAACAGTGACGTTAGTAATTATTGTCTTTAATTACGGTAACTAAAGATGGCACTGTGAACACAACACTGTGCTCCTGCTTTGATAACCTTTTTTTAAAATTTTTATTTTTTCTCTTCAAGTTGCTTTCTACCCGTCACACAGAGACGGGGCAACCCCAGCAGGACAAACCAAGCACCACCGTGTGGGTGCCGAGTTGAGTTGTAACGTTAGGCAAGAGAAACGATGCATTTCATCTGACTGAAAGAAAAAACTTTGCCGCCTTAAAATAATGCACATTGCATTGGTGTTTTTTTTGTTTTTGCACAGATAATAACAAACCCCAAGACAAAACATGGTGTTTGATGAATATAATCAAAATACCGTTTTGATATACAATTGTCCATTCAGCCATTTTTGTTGCGTTTATCTGCAAGTTACGTAACGTTTTTTTAACTCCCCCTTTTGACATTTTTCTCTCTTTATCCAGTATGGCAGAACTCCGCTCCACCTGGCTGCGAACAACGGGAGCCTTGAGGTTGTCCGTCATCTCTGCCTGGCTGGAGCTAACATTGACGCCGTCACTAGCGTAAGTTACTGCACAGCTTTCTTCTTTTCACCGTTTCCCTTCACTTGACAGTAACAGTAGCTTAACATATATGTCATAATGCATTGTGAATAGAGTTTGTCTCGGGCACTGCAGGGAATTGTGAAAACAATTTCAGTAAGAATCCAGTGTAGCTTCTTGGCATTTTGATTAATTATACTGAATAAACTGGTTTATATTTGAACTATGCTGCTCTCAGCAGAGCTTAATGTATTAGCATGCAGAGAGGATTTGCCACCATGATAGATTATATAATATGTATCTTCTGAGATCTTCTGTGTAATAATAATAATCTCTGAATAAAATGGACGAACAACATGCATGACATGACCTGTATAGTATACAAACAGAGAACATCTTTGTCTCTATTTGTTTAAATAATTGCTTATTTGTTGGTGATTTATTAATTTCCTGCTCGAGCTGCAGAGCACGTCACTGCTCACTTCTTCCACTTAATTAAAGTAGAAAAGCTGATGGCAGCTTTTTAACTCAAACTGGATGTAATCTGCAGGATTTCATTATTAGCACTGCCCTCCTGATACTGAGCTGCACCGCCTTTCTATTCTACAATCTCTGCCTCCGTGGGTTTAAAGCTTAAAAGTCTATTTTATTTTTGAAATTGCTTTAACCTCTTGAACCCTGATGCTCGCCTTAAATTTCCCTTTAAGTAACTTCAAAGTTTTGACAAAACTGTTCTTTCCTCACAGTTAATAAGTGGCCCAAATATTTTAAATATTCAAACCCAAGGTGTAAGTCAAAGTTTTGGATCTCCACTGGGGGTGTAGTACACATAAAATATGCATTATGAAAACACAAAGCGAGACAAATTATCTCAAGTATTGTATGTCTTGAAATACATAAGGTTTCCCAAGATAATAAATTATGACTTGCCACAGCGGCTTCAATTCAAGTTCAAATCCAACCTGTGGCCCTTTGCTGTGTGTCATCCCCCCACGCCCCCCTTACTAACTTAAGATAAACTATCATTAAAAGTACAAAACACAAAAAAAAAGGAAGAAAAATAAATTATGACTGTTTTATTTTACAGGTCCGTAATATCCTGATTATTTCCCGATAATGTCCTCAGAAGTTACCTAAAAATTATATACTAATTTGAACACTTTTGAACACTTTATATTTCAGATATGTTGAATGTTATGCTTGCCTTTCGAAAAATGTACCTGTTTTGCACTGACTAAAAGATGAATTAATCAGAGGTTGAACACTGTCAATCTCCCCCAATGGAAATCATTATTGAGCAAAAATTACAAAATGATGGACCTGTAAAATAACGCATAACCAAAAAAACTTTCAGGGCAAAAATGTTCAGAACGTATATTTTAATTTCAGTACATCCACTGTACACAGTAGTATGTGTCTTTTTTATATTTAGTCAATTTTAGATAAACTGGCATAAACCAAATTTACCATGGAATTCTCTTGGTTGCTCACGATAAAAACAAAACACTGGCTCACGTGGTCAGTCTTTATTATACAATAACATATATATTATATATATGTACAATGAAGTAGTAAATTCAGTCATGGAAAAAAACAAGCGAAATGTTGTGCAGAGACTGGAGTCAAGAGTCCGAAAGGAAATTCTTACATTTCACGACTTCATTGACTTGTTTCTGCAGAGGGTACAGCAGGTAAGGTGTTGCAGCCTATCGGAGCTGTTGTCAAACTGTTCGCGATCAAATCGAGGGCAGAGTCGGTACGACGAGTCAGAGACCAGATACACTCATTGCATCTGGATACGAGTGTGTTTGACCTCTGAGATGGGTAGGAGTTCATGTCCTTTTGAGTTTTAGATGCGTGTTCTTAACCTCCGCTCTGTCGGCTGATATTCCCCCAGAGTTTTTAAAACCTGAAGAACCAAATCATGACTTAATTCTACCCATGTTCAAAGAACAAATATATTATTGTTTTTGTTTTTATCTCTTCCCCATTCATTTTAAACTAGGGATGCAGCGACCTGCTGGACGAGTGTCTGACCTGATTTAAGATGATCTGGTATCTGACCAATCCGGATCACATAGTTTCTTTATTCGTGTCATTCTGAAATTTTAGTTTATGCCGTTACATTTTATTTGGTCAAAGTGCTGCCGATTTTAGTTTTTAGTGCCACGGCAAACCTCATGTTACTTTACATAAAAAATTATCCTTATGATTTCCATGAAGTGAGGTATCTTTCAAGCAATATATTTGGGTTTGAGACTGTTGGTCAGATAAAAGCACCACATTTTAATATGTTGACGTGGATTTAGGGAAATGTTTCACTTTTTTTCTTTCATTTTATAGACAAAAACGATTAATCGAGAAAATATTCAGCATTTTAATGGATAATGGATAACCCTACAGTGAGATATACATATTTTAAATAAACTGTAGGAAAAAGCGAGCACTGATATAAGATTGATATAAAATAATCAGCACTGACATATACCCTCTCCCTGACCTCAGGTATCACAATCTGTATCAGGGGGAAAAAAGTTGGATGAGATTATTTGATTAATCTATTGTAAATTTCCCGTCTGAGGATCAATAAAGTATCATATTGTGGTGCTCTTTTTTGCTGTCTCTAAGTAGATTTCTTTGTCACTGAACATGCTTTAACATGGTTCTGTTAAGGCCTTATTTCACTCTGATCAGGAGAATAAATATCTTTATCTGGCTCCACTGCGAGATGTCACACTGAGGTTTCTTTCTCTCTCTGCATTCTCTAGCTGTTAATATTGTATGACAGCTGATGTGCTATGCATGTTTAATCTGGCAAAAGCACATACTGAGATGTATAATTCATCGTCCTGCGGTCAGCCGCGGTTTGTTGTGGCGCAGCTGAGGGAGGATGCAGTAAACTCGAGGCTCAACTTCCATCATTTGCTCTGTTTTAAGGTGTCATTAGATACTGAAAGAATACATTGCGCTCTGCCTTGTTTAAAATCAACACAAACACTTTTCAACGATAGATGTGTAATCTAAAGCGGCTATACTATAGATGATCTGATGATCTATTATTAATTTTGTGGCCAACATAACACCAGCCGTTCACATCGTGGGAAGCCAGCTGCCAAGCAGCGATAGTCACAGTCGTAACACCCTGCAAGTGAGTCCTGTGAATTTGCCAACATGTTAATCACTCTAAGTGGTCAACTTTTGGTCCGAGCGGCTGACATTTGCCTGATCCAAACATTTAAAGTTCAGTGTGCTTACAATATTATCAGAGAGGCAAAGAAATACTAAGACTAAGAAGAGAATAACGCTAGAACATTTCTTCAGTATTCTTTGTTGTTTTTTTCGAGATAAAACGATCAGTAATCTGTATCTCTTTGTAGCAAACCCAGTTGAACATCGTTTTCCTTTATGGTCTGCAGAATAAGGAAGCGCTCTGTGGGCGTTTCAGGCTGTCGATGCAGTTTTTCCCTGTGGAGCAGCAGCCAGAGCCGGACAGTGACGGATGGCTGTGTGACTAAAAGAGACGTGAATCTTGTCGAGACTGTGGTGTTTCTGTCAGGGTGTTGAAGGGAAAATGGAGAGCGGGTAACACATTTGGGCAGTTGTGGAGCCGGACGGAGAGAATGAAAGAGAGCGCACATACTGTTATAGTGACAAAGGATTGCAGGGGTTCCACAAACACGGTGCTTAAAGATGAACTCCACCATTTTTTCACAGCAAAGTCTGCTTACAGGTGTTGGGTATACAAAGAAAAAGTTGTATAGCCTTTTGTTGCTCCAGCGCAAACTGTGTGAAGTCTGACAACTTTCAAGTGATGTCATTGGAGTCCGCGTCAGTTGAGTCTGAAGACTATAAGTTTGAAAATGAAAATAAATAGCTGCTACAAGCATAACACGCACGTTAATCACCGTTCGAACTGTCGGCGGTTGAGTTGCATTGTGGGGAATGTAGGCACCTGGTGTTTCTTTTTTAAATGTTTTTTTTTTTTTTTTTTTACCACAGTCCAACAGTGTTATAGAAGTGTAATGCTAAATCGGTGTGGTACATTTTTAGAAATGTAATTATCACTGGGCACCAGAAAGAATTTGGTGTGATGCTATTAAAGTGTTCAAATTACACCGTGGCTTTCGTGGGAGCACGATTTTTTTTCACTGTACACATGCACGCGCCGCGCATACATAAATGGGCCCACGTGCAAAAATCTATCAATACTCCAATATTTTTGCATGGATGGCAGCAGCAGGAACACACAGCATCGTGTTTATTAGGCACAAATTATCAATAAATTGTTGCGCACGAATAAACACACCCGGTAGCAAATGCTTTACTATTAGCTTTTTATTTATTTCAGGCATCTAAGAATACTGGAAAATAAACATTTGTACAGAAAGAAACCATAAATACGGGGGAGCCGAGCTCCGTGTTGCTCCCCGTATTTCGAACCCTGACTGAGGTCAGATGTGTTCTTTTCTCATGATTTGGCGAAGCCGCTTGAATCTTTCATGCTTGTCAGTTCCCACACAACTCCTTGCTTGAAGCATAATATTGTCAAACCTTAAGTTTGACCTCAATACATTGAATTGAATTGTATTGTTTGAATGATGAACAATCACCATACAGTACAAAACGGTAAGATGTCTCTATTGTTATTGGCAGTGTGTTGTGCTCACATGCTTTATATAGGTGTTTCCTTGTTTTCGACAAACTGAGATATTAGGCTTCCTAAATAAAATGTCAACAAAATTGTGTATTAGAAGCACTTAAGTACAACAAACAAAATGTGAGGGATTATCAGTTTTTATTTGCTCAAGATTTCTCATGCATGGATTTATCCCTTTTTCTCTTTTTATTCTCTCTCAGGATGGAAAGACGGCAGATGATTTGGCTCATACTGATCAACATGAACTCATCGTTTCTTTGCTGGGAAAGCTCAAAAAGGTAAAGTACGACACGCCCAAGCCGATCAATATAGGTTTTATTCTTTAAATGTAATGAAGGGGAAAGAAACTCTGTGCAATGCAAAGCCACGTTTCACAAACTCTCATCACACTTGGTTTATTTCAGTGCAGACGTGTGGAGAGAGACATCTGCAACAGGAAGGTGATAGATTCTAGCATTCCACCAGTTTTAGACATTTGTGGCAGCGCGTTTCTCAACAAATACAGGTAGAATAGATTATAATAATTATATGGTATCTAATAGGATTTTTGTTGTGTGGGTTTCCAATAAAATGAGTGACAAATTGCAGTGCTGAACTCATGTTTGAGGTTATGTGGTTATAATCATGCTTATATTCATGTATGTTGAAAACGTAGGCCTGAAAACAAATAAAATCCCAAATCTGAAAACTTTCTTTACAAAACATTAAACTTATGAAATGTATGAAATAAGAACTTGACTTGACTGTAATAAAAAGTCTGGTGATGAAATATAAGGACACTCACTTAACGCCGCTGTCCCGCATAGCGAACGAGAGTAGAGAGCAGAGAGCGCATTTTACGTCCATTGGTGTTAAAGCAGTGTAATGTAGTGTGTGGCCACAGTGTGCGTGTGTGACTTTGTGGATGTTTTCATGTACATCTTACAGAATATTGAATGCACTGGCTGGGCTTCGGTGTCTTGCTCAAAGGCACTTCAACATGACAGGAATCCAACCTTCTAGTTACATGACTTCAAAGGTTCAGTTGGTAACTACGACGACTTGCTCAAACTGTTTTGTGTTTTTTTTTCATAAAAGTTACCAACTGAACCTTTTTAAGTTTCTCTGTTTGCACCAGTTCAGTCCAGTGTTCCCAGTCTGACTTGACCACCAGAACAAACCTAAACCTTTTTACCTAAAGCTCAATGTTACCAACTTCTCCTCTAATCCATTTATCCAGAAAACCTGCTGAGATTTGGTGCAGAGCGTGAAAACATGACAGCAGCAACTGTGAAAAGAGTCATCCTCTGCATATGCTGGGCTAATTTAAGACTCTTCGGCACATTGAAGACAGTTTTTGACTTCCCAAGAACCCAGAGAGGAAAACAAACTTTAGTTAAAAAAAACAAAACATTTTTTTAAAGTAGATAAATTGTGTTCTGCTCAGAAGTGAATCATTACTTATTGAGATTAGAAACTTTATTTATTGAATGTTTTAACACAACCTAAGTGGGAGTAGGGAGTGCTTTTCATATCCCACGCAACCACTCACAGTATTTGAAGCCACTTCTGATGTATGACTCATCTATTGCACAGTTTAAAAAAGTGTCTTTCATGTTAACAAATGTTATCTGTTGGATTGGCAGAATTACAGAAACTGGCTCTCGTTGTTTATATATCCGAGTGTACAGCGTGCTTTATTTATTTTTTTTACTCAGATAAACTGAGATTAGTGGGTCGATCCAAATGATATTAAGAGGATTGACCCCAAAACGGAGAGATTTGAATGTCAACAGACACTTTCCTTTATGTGTGGTTTTAATTTATTGTTATGTCCTGTGAAGGGTTCAGGTGAATTCTGTGTTTAAAGGACAACAACATTAGACGCGTTCTCAGCCACAAGGCGTTTAAAACAACCACTCAACACGTAACGTTGTAAACTCCACTAGTATACATTTTACATTACACACACGGTTTACATTAAAGCGTTTCACTACTTGGGTATCACTTCAAATTATTTTTAGTTTTGGGCAATTTTCTGCCTACATTGGAAGGACTGACCGTCTCCAATTGCATTTAGAAATGTTTGTAGTATGAAGTTAAACCCTGATGGTCCTACAGCCTGTTAGATTTGAAAAAATATTATACTATTATACTACTATAGTTTGTCTGTGCTTTCCACGTGATTCAAACAGCCATTGTGCACAGAGGAAAAACTGTCTGCAAGTCTCACAAAGCCGAACAAAATGTGATAAATTGAAGTCTCGTCTGATTTTTGGGTCTCCTTGAAATGAAAACATATGGGACTCCGTGTCGTCGAGTAGATAAACGTGTGTCTCAATGTGACCTGAACTGTCGGTGGGTTTTTTTAATGAATCCCTTTCTTCTTCTTTTTTTGGGGTCAGGACAACCACAAACTGAACTACATCCAGCAGCTGCGGCCCACGCAGACCGTCCAGCCCAGGATCAAACTGAAGCTGTTCGGACACTCCGGAGCCGGGAAGAGCACCCTGCTGGAGTCTCTGAAATGTGGCATCCTGCGCAGCTTCTTCAGGAGGAAGAGGACGCGCATGACCAATACCACCCGCCACCCCAACTCCCCCGTCAACTCCAAACCTGCTGGTAGGTGACAGACGTCTTCGGTGAGGCTGAGATAATCCTTCACAAGATTAAGCTTTCAACTGCCTGGGACCAGAATAATTTATTCTGCCAAAACAGGCAAGAAAAAATGATTTAATTCTATTCAGTGCATAGCGAAAGTGTTCATTTCATGCTTCGTCCCCTTTTTGAGACATTTTTAAAGTGAAGCACAATTTGTATTTATTTTTTTTAATTAGGTTTGACCCTCGGTTCTCTCGGTAATTTTTTACATTTAACTCACAAACTTCAGTGCTACAATTATAAAGGATTGCAGATGGAGAAAGATACTGTGATCCCAGAATCAAAATAAAAAGCACCAACACAAACATTGCCCTGCTTCTCACCACTGTTGACTGTGGCAGTTAACCCAGTATTAACCCCGTTACTCCCATAACTGGAATCTTAAAGTAGAATCAGTTGTTCCTCCTTCAGAAAAAGCTTCTTCTTTTTATTTTATTTTTTTGGAGAAGTCAGTCTTGCAGGTCTGTGGTGAGACTCTCTTTCAATGTACAAAACACACACACACACTTTGTTTCAATCTCTCTGTATTTGCACTCTCTCCGCCCTCCCTCACACACACACGCATACATGCCATTGTGCTTCCTTTAACCGCTCTATTTTGCGGCGCTCAGAGCCATTACCTCCCAGACAGACGTGATGCTCGCTCAGATAATGGTCAGTTACGTGAGTCGTGTAGTGTTACCAATCCCATCCTCGATACTATCTGGAAATCTGCAGCCTCTGTCAGATCTGCAGAGGGGTTGAAAGAGCTTGTTTTTTTCCTGGTTCTTTCAATTCTAGTTGAATTCAGTAACGGTCTTTATTGACTCTGTGTTACATCTGCAGCGGTACGTGACGGGAGTCCACAGTGAAACACAAAGAAGCAGAGCCGAGAGGGAACAAGTGGCCGTCATGACGTCCATTCGTCTAGTTTTCAGATTTCTTTTTAGAACAACTTCCACTTTGTTCTGTTGTAAGCCTGTCGAAAGTCGATGTGTGGCGCGTTATATGCATATTTACCTTTTGTCTATTGTCAATATTTAATAACTTTATGATGCTGTTGGTGGCCACAAAACTCAACTCCACACCTGAAAGTATTCTCCACTCTGTATTGATTGCTGGCCTCTCAGGTTGCTTATGCTTCAGTTATTTGAGAGGGACTTTTATTTATTTTCTTGAGTAATCTGTAAAACGGCACAGAGCAACTTTATAGAGAGGTTGTGAATGCAGCTTGAGGTTCTTATAAATCACCCTTTCGTGTAAGACACTCAGTCCTGTCATAAAGAGAGAAAGTGTTGACACAGACTTATGAGCGCCTTTGCCTCCCTGAAGTGCAAACCTACAGCAGCTGTTACTATTAAAAAAAGCTGCCTGACCTAAAACCAGAAAACCAATATGGCACCATGTCCATTTTTCATGTACCGCAGCATTTTTCTCACCCTTTTTGTTGCTCATGTAGAAAGATTTCTGTGAGAGGCCTTGACTTCAGTTGGCGTTTTGTCAATTGGTGCTTTGCAACTGTCATTTTACAGTGTCGACCAAAGTTGAAGTGATCAGAGCGAGAAAGGCTTTCTCTTTTTTTTTTTTGGGTCATTTTTGACGTGACGGTGCAGTGAATATCACATGTCAAGACCCTAAACGTCATCACACAAACTGTCTCATCAACATGCTCTTGTAGTTGTTTTGTCACAGGGTACGTTCACATCAAACATGCCGGGAACAATTCAAGCATGTGTTCTCTTTTAGCATTTGTTCAGCTGATTGTTTAGGACTGAGAACCTGTCGAAATCCAGCTGCAGCAGTTCCTCATTCTCGGAAATTGTGTCGGGTTACAAAAAAGTATTATTTTGCAGCATAAATTGCTGTTTTTAACTGTAGTTCAAGACTAGAAAGCAAACTGTAGGTGTGGTCCTACAGAGTGTGAAGGACATCCAAATGTTATTTCTGCATAGTGGATTTATTTGTAATAACATAGCACCCCCGTGTGTTTGCAAGTGTGCAGTGATTGGGTGAAAAATAAGACTGTGGATGCGGATCACTTTTTATTCTAGTGGAGGGTTGTAGTCCTGAAGACTGGAGCCGTTTGTTCTTTATACAGATAATAATGATCTGAAATACTTCAACATTCAAATGTTCATTGGCAATGAGACACAAAATCGATCCACTGAAACAACGGATGCAAAAAAACTATTTTAAAAAAAAATAAAACTTAAAATAATTATAATTATTTCCTCTTTTGTTGAATTGGATTTAAAAACAAAATGTAAAAAATATATAGGTTGAAATGTGCGATGCATCAAATCCCCTGCTTCTGTTTTCTTTTGAATAAATGGCTAATATCATCTCAACGTATGGTCAAGTGGACTAAATGTGACCCTGCCTCAGACGTTGGTTAACAGTCCCCTCTTCCTCTGTGTTTAGTGTCCGTCAGTATTTCCAACCTGTACCCGGGCTGTGAGAATGTGAGCGTGCGGAGTCGCAGCATGATGTTTGAGCCCAGCCTGACCAAAGGTGTCCTGGAGGTCTTCTCCCCCGTCCACAGCGCTCTGTCCACAGCGGACGAACAGGCCACAAAGGCCATCGACATCCAGCACGGCAACATCCACGGTGAGAACCAGCGGTGGGGGAAATATTCAGATCCTTTACTTAAGTAAAAGTACTTATGCCACACTGTGAAAATACTCCACTATAAAAAGTAAACGTACTATAAAATTAGTCAATGTAGAAAAAATGTCCCCTGTGACTGTTCTATTGTTATCTATTATATCAATAGATTATTATTATTATTATTATTATTATTCATGCATTAATGTAAAAGCAGGATTTTGCTGTTGCTGTAATTGGTTGAGGTGAAGTTAAAATATAGTTAATATTTTTTTAAAACTACAACTAATGATTATTTTCATTATGGATTAATCTGTTGATTTTTTCCATTAATCGATTGGTTTTGAAAAAAAATCTGTAAATGGTGAGAAATGCTGTCACAGTTACTCAAAGTGAAAACTTCACAATGTTTGTTTTGTCGAACCAATAGTCAAAAGGATAAAAAAATTAAAAGAATTAAAAGAAAAGCAGCAACTCCTCCCATTTAAGCAGCTGAAACCATGAAATGTTTTTTTAATAAGAAACATTTAAAAACAAAAATTAATAATTTTTTCTGTCAATTGATTAATTGACTAATCTTTTCTTGTACATTTAACTTAATTTGTTAAGTATCTAGTAACAAAAGCTGTCAGACGAATGTAGCGAAGTAGAAGTATAAAGTGGGATGAGAAGAAAATACTCAAAGAAAGTAGAACTACCTCAAAATTGTACTTAAGGACAGTGCTTAAGTAAATGTACTCAGTTACTTTCTCTACTGGTGAGAACCGAAATTACCTATATTGAACCAAAACAGGTAATATATTGAATTGTTCTTGTAAGTAAGTGTAAACATAAAGACAAAATAAAGTCCCCTTTACTTGCTGTGATGAATGAGATCTTGCTCAGTAAGGAAGAGACGTGCTCAAGACTGTGATGAATAATGAACTATAGAAACATGCCCCTCACCTCACTTACTTCCCTCTCTGTAGGTGTGGGGGAGTTCAGCGTGTGGGAGTTCTCGGGGAACCCGGTCTATTACTGCTCCTACGACTACTTTGCAGCCAACGACGTCACGGCGATCCACCTGGTCCTGTTCAGCCTGGAGGAGTCGTACGAGACGCAGCTGGGACACATCACCTACTGGCTGAACCTGCTGAAAGCCCTCAACCTGCCGCAGGACAACATCGGTGAGGACACCGGTTGTTTTTTACCATGGTGGATCAAATCAAATTTGAAAATGTATCATATTCATCCTAAAATACACTCTACATACTACCCTGTACAATATGCACACAATATTTGAGACTATTATTATTGTCTTGATTATATTAGTGCTTTGAGTCGGAGCGTAATCTCAGTAATAGATCACTGCCTTTTCAAAATACAAGGGATAGTCCGAGGGATAATTTCCCTGGATTATTAGTGACGATCGTGGCCTTTTTATCGTGTACATGACAACTTTGAGTCATTGAATTTCACCAAACAATACCTAAAAAGTCATTAAAACTTATTGAATATTATTATAAGTGGTGGAAGAAGTGCTCCTATCTTTATAGCAATGACACAGCAGTGTAAAAATACTAATTTAGAAATTTCACTGAAGTAAAAGAACAAAAGTATTAACATTAAAATATTCTTAAAAGTACTCATTATACTGTTTATTATATTGCTGAATTATAATTATTGATGCCCTTTAATGTTGCAGCTGCTAAAGATGATGATGAATAAAGTTTTCCCTAATGTTAACTGTTAAATGTTAATTATGTTATAATAGTTTTCCTGTCCTCCTCCAGCTTTCGGAGGTCGGGTCCAGCAGCCTCTCATGGTCGTCCTCGTGGCGACGCACGCCGACCTCGCTGACGTCCCCAGAGCTTTATCTGGAGAGTTCACCTACGACAAAGAGAAAGCGCTGCTCAAAGAAGTCAGGAACAGGTCGGGACTCAAAACACAGCACACAAGAGGGACATGGAGATGATTTTGTTGTTTAGTTTTATTTAATTGTATTATGTAGATCTGGCAAATGTTTCGGTAGAAGACTTAAAGCACCCTAACTCCTGTGAATAGATTTAAGTTTTTTTTAAATGGTGGTTTGTTTTTTGTTTTCAGATTTGGGGTCGACCTGCAGATCAGTGACAAATTGTTTGTGATGGACGCCGGAGCCTCAAACTCCAAAGAAGTGAAGCTGCTGAGGTGTCACCTGCAGGAGCTTCGCGCCAACATCATCTCTGTGAGAAAACACTTTTACTTAATATTACTAAAAGACTATGTGTGCACACATTAATTAATTGTAAGGATTTTGGATCTCGGCGATGATTTTAAAAACATTTTTAAAAAGCGCCGGCTTGTCTCCCGCTCCAATTTATCTCAGGAAATATTCTGCTTCAATCCATATGTTTTCGTTTAGACTTTGAAGAACAACATTTTCACTGCGGTCAAAAACTGTTTGCTCTCCAGCTTGCCGCACGCACTAAACACTTTTATTCATTAAAGAAAGTTGATAAAGATAAAAAAAATTAAAATTAAAAAAAAAAACGATTAACTCTGTTGATCCGAATAATCACTTTATTCAAATTGAGGATTTTGTTTGAGGGTTTTTTTTTTTTTATTGTGTTGACGTCATAAAATACGACGACAGACATTCGAAAACCTCAGTAGAAAGTTAGATTTTTTTTTTTAAATGGACGACATTCAGAACTGCTGAATTCAAGCGACTGAATCTGGAATATTTTTCTTCTTCATTTGTCGGCCAATATCTTAAGAAATGATAGTATGGAGAGACTCCACATATTTACTGCCCCCTCCTTCTCCACCTCTGCAGAGGTGTAGTCCCATGACGCTACTGTCGGAGCGTCTGCTGACCACCCTGCCCACCTGGAGGAAGCTGAGCGGACCCAACCAGCTGACGTCATGGCAACAGTTTGTCAGCGACGTCCAGGAGAACATCAACCCTCTGGTCAGCCAGGATCACCTCCGCACACTGGCCCTGCAGCTGCACAGCATGGGGGAGGTGCGTGTTCGTTTAATCAGCTTCAAACCGGACCGTATGTAGCTGCGGGGAAATCAAATGATAGTTATGGGAGGGTAGAAAACAGTCTGTGTGCCAGTTGTGAGTTCACAAAATCAAAATTAAACCTTGATATTTGTTGCATTGAGCATGTTTAAGGAAATGTTTTATCTGAAGATAGTATTAGTATTGTTTATAATGCTTTAAAGTGTGATGGTAGTTGTGAGATTAAATCAAATACACAGATTAAATCTCGTCTCCAGCAGCTGGTAGTCCGTTCACCAGGCTACCACCAGGGTGCGCTGTTTGTTCATGAATAGATAAAACCCCAAACTTTTTTTTCAACCGTAAACAATTACTCAGAATTACTCTGCAGGAGGAACATGTTGCTCATTTACCAGAATTACTTGGCTCAGGATAGAAAATGGAGGAGCCATCCTGAGGCTAAGAAATGTTTCTTTATGTACATGTTGTATATGTTTGTATGCACACTGGGTGTCCTATTTTACTATCATGTAGGAACTTTGCATCCTTTTTTGGGGCTCCTACTTTACTTTGTATCTGTCAGCTTTTTTTCTCTCCGTGAACCTTATTTTTCAAATTGTTCTTATTTTTTTCATTCACTCTTTTTTTCACTTTGTTTCTCCGCACCTTCTCTGACTTATATTTCTCTGTCAACTCTCCTCTTCCTCTCTCACCATCTTTCCTCTGTCCTCCTCCTTCGTTTCCTCCCACAGATCAACATCATGCAGAGTGAGACGGTGCAGGATGTTGTTCTGCTGGAGCCTCGTTGGCTCTGCAGCAACGTCCTCGGCAAGCTGCTCTCCGTGGAGACGCCCAAGGCCATCCACCATTACCGGGGGCGCTACAGGCTGGAGGAGGTGCAGGCTCTGGCTCCTGAGAGCGACGTGGACGAGCTGCTGCAGATCCTGGATGCCATGGACGTCTGTGCCCGCGACGCCACCAACCCCTCCATGGTGGATGTTCCCGCCCTTATCAAGACGAACGGCCTCCACCGCTCCTGGACCGAAGAAGAGGAGGAGGAGTCGCTGCTCTACGGCGGGGTGCGTCTTGTCCCCGCGGAGCACCTCACCCCCTTCCCCTGTGGCCTGTTTCACAAACTCCAGGTGAACCTGTGTCGCTGGAGCCACCAGCAGAAGCCTGAGGAGGAGGGCGGGGAGGATTTCTATGGCGATATCCACCTGTGGACCAACGGGGCCAAGGTGAGCCAGGGAGGAGTGGAGGCCATAATCCTGCTCGTCAACCACGGCCAGGGGGTGGAGATTCAGGTGCGTGGACACGAGTCTGAGCGGGCCAAGTGCTACACCCTGTTGGACACCGCCTGCAGTATAACGGAGAACCTGCTGGCCTCCACGCTACCCGGACTGCTCACAGCCAAATACTACCTGAGTCCCCAGCAGCTGCGGGAGCATCATGCCCCCATCATGATCTACCAACCCAAAGATTTCTTCCGGGCCCAGGTCCAGCGGGAGACCTCGCTCACTAACACCATGGGCGGCTACCGAGAGAGCTTCAGCAGCATTCTGTCTTTCGGCTGCGCAGAAGTTTACCAGCAGGGGACTCTGGGAAAGGACATCCACATATCAGACGTCCCCCTGTTGGCTCGCAGGAAGCTCTGCCGCATGCTGGACCCTCCTGACGCTCTGGGGAAAGACTGGTGCCTGCTGGCCATGAACCTCGGCCTCACAGACTTGGTGGCCAAACACAGCAATGGGACTCCAAATGGCGCCCCTGAGCTGGACTCGGACCCGGATTCCCAGCAGGCTGTACTGCAGCCCAGCCCGACAGCGGCGCTGCTGCAGGAGTGGAGCGGGCGAGCAGACAGCACGGTGGGCGTGCTGATGGCCAAACTGAGGGAGCTCGGCCGCCGAGATGCCGCCGACTTCCTGCTCAAAGCTTCTCCTGTTTTCAGGGTCAACATGGAAGCGCTGGCAGGGGCCGCCAACGGCTACCCCCCCACCTGCAACGGTGGCACATCGTACAACTCCATCAGCTCCGTCATCTCCCGCTGAACTGAAGGGGGTCAGCTCTCTGTCCTCGCACAAAAAGTCGGATCGTCGGACGTTTCCCCTGAAACAGGACTCGTGTGTGAATGAACATGAAGTGCAATCGTTCAGCTGTGAACCAGATGTTGTGTTTGTGCTCTCCACACCTGTACAGCTGAACTTTCCTTCCACTACGAATGTTGTGAAAGAGCTGATTGTCCTGAGCTCCAAAGAGGAACCCTGTGCTTTTATTCTGTTTCTGAATCTCGTTGTGCTGCTTTTTAATATCCCTCCTACTCTACTGCACACTTAGGACTCACTCATCTTACAGCTAAAGTACAGAAAAGCAATTTTTAAAACTCTAGGTAAAGCAATGATTAAAAAGGATGACAGCCTCATGTTTGGACCTTTTTCATATCCAACAAAAAAAAACTGAGGACTTGCCATTTTTTCTCACTCCATCCATCACAGTTGCATTTAATATTATCTCCCTCCTTGCTTCTCTTTTACCGATGTGACATTTGGGCCGTTCAGCTTAGAGTTTAATAAAATAACAGCATTTTTCAGAGTGCCTTTGTGGCCTTCTACCTCCCTAAAGAGCACAAATCATCTTGTTATTATAAAACAAAAAAAACATTTTCCAAACATTTGAAAAACTGTGCCTTGTTGACACTAATAGGAAAATTACAATCAAGTCTATAGTCTTAAACTGGAGAAGGCCATGTTACATTTCAGACAGGAAAAAGGTTAAAGAAGAAAGGAAAAAGAACGCTAGGCTCATGTTGCAATTACATTTTACTGGCACAGAAACAAACAGAAAGCTGAAACCAGAGATCTGCTGTTTTCTCTTTAGTGTTTGGGAGTCGCTGCAGGAGATGAAACATCTCATTAGAGTCAGTGTGGAGTCGCTGTGACGCTCTGTGGGGAAACAACGTCATTCGTGTTTATGGGAAGCGTTTGTGGGTTCATACAGATTACCTTGTTGAAGCATTATCTCCATTATTCCAACAACAGAAATATCTTCATTGATTTGTTGATTTATTTTTGGTGACACTTAATTTTCCAGGTCCCTGGAAAGAACTATGTAATGTTGTATGAGCTATAGTGAGACACTGTTACGAGACAGTTGTTTGGTGGTTGTTGTTGTTGTTGGAATTTCCTTGAAATACCTGATTAAAAATAAATAAATAAAAGAAGAAGTTAAAGACTAGAAAAACTAAGATCAATTGAAACTTCAGTAAATATTCAATTATTATTTGAAACTTTACTCTCCGCTCTGACTAAAAGCTTCTCTAGGTTTCACCAGCAGGTACATTATGTTTGGACTTAAAGCTGCACTAATTACTTATTTTAATTGACATCCAAAACCCAAAGATTACTAACATACCAGACTAAGAAAACCAGCAAATCACATTTTCGTAGCTAGAACTAGTGACTTTATTTTTTTTTATTTTTTACTTTACGGTTATCACAATTGTTGATGGTTCATCTTCAGTTTTTGCTATAACACTAATCTGCTTACTGTGTACTGTGTTTTGCAGCTAGTATACAAGAAATAAGTATACTTTTCCATTGTCATACGAACAGGAAATGAGGAAATGCAGCGTCACACATGAATCAAACTGCCAGTTAGCAAATGGTCTTTAAGAATATTTAGTACTTCACATTTAATTCGTCTGTGAGCTGCTCCTCTTTTCACTTTGTGCACTGCAACAGCACATTCAAACATCAAGTGTCTTAGTCTGCAGAACTTCTTTTTGGTATACTTCATTTTGTCCATTTTTCATTCAAAACCTGCTTTAGATTAGTAAGTAGTATTGTTTATTGTAGTAAACACCTTGACTCCATTTTTCTTATAATTATTACTAAATTACAAGAGTGTCCTTTCCAGGAACTGTATGAAGAGTTTACATTTACACATCAGTTCCTTTCTTGGAAATTTTAGCCAACTATGGGACCTGTAAAATAAATTGTTACTATAAATGTTGTCACTTAAAAGTCTATTTACTCACATTCAATTCACACAAAGGGACCTTTAGCCATTTTTAACAGAGAACGAAGAGATTTTTCCCAGAAGTGCAGTGTCTTATTGAAGGGTGTTGAGCCTTCCAGCACCAAAATGTTATTTGCTGTTAAGGGTTTAAAATAGTCATGTTAGACAGGGTGGAGCTGATGCTGCTCAGCCTCCTTTACTTTGCATAGAAAGTGGCACCAAAATGAAAAAAAAAAAAAAAAAGTAACGTAAAGAAAAGTTCATGTTTAACATTTTCTACTAAACGAAAAAAGGAAATGTATTATGGCCACTAAACACACCTGACACTGCAGCTTTTAATGCTTCCTCGTCTGGTTTTCTGTATGAGTGACGTCAACAATCAAGTTACCGTCCACAGATTCGTACACTCTGTCGAGCTAAATTTGAGCTTCTCTCGGTATCGCTGTCTGTGTTGGTCGGCCGTGCGTGGCTTCACATCTTCTTTCACTTTTTGTCTTTTTATATCATGAAGCTGCAGTCCGGCTCGGTCAGCGAAAGCAAAGGAAAAGATGACATGAAGTTTAGTATTGTTAGCTGAAAATGGGGCCAAAGGCTGCTCATGACAGAAATGTCCTTTTTGTGTAATTTTATAACGTGTGAACAGAAAAATGCTCTTTTTTTTTTTTCATGTGTTGATGTTTGGAAAAGAGGCTTTCATTTCTAAAAAAAAAAAAAAAAAAGTTAGACTTTGTGGCCCTTTTTCAGGACACAGTGTCACAATTTCATAGTAAACAGCTGAGCGTGCCAGAGTGCAGTATTTCATGTCCGCTTTACTCCCCCAGTGTTACAGTCTGTTCGCAGAGATAATATTTAAATACTATTTCAAATACTGTACTTTCTCTCACTATTTCTGTCTCAGCCTGAACTTGCCAATCGACACAGCAAAAACCTCCAGCTGTGGTGTAAATACTCCAGGCCTGTTTCCTCACTTTCCTGTTCACTTGTTTGCCCCAAATATGTTCCGATTTCAACAAGGCAAACTGAATGTACTACACATCTCTCCTAAGACTATAAGAACAAATCAAAGATGAAACTCAACGTGTACAGAAATGTGACGGAATTAAATGTCCCAAACTGGTCAGATGCATATTTTTTCTTATTTTATTTTTCTTTAACTTGCTGAAGTTTGCCAATGCTGTGTGCCTAAAACGCACTCGTCCATTCCTCTTATTATTGCCTTGTACAGTATACAAGCTGAGAAGTGATGTTTCAGAAAGGGAAATGAATATTATGTTTTTGTAAAAGCTGGGAATCACTCTATTATTATCAACTCTGTCTCTGCTTGGTGTTTTTTTCCCGGGTGGTTCTGACCCAAACAAGTGGATTCGAAAGCATTTTTCTCTATGTTTTTGTTTGAGGAAAGACGTACTTATTATTTTCCCCTTGGAGACTGCGGTCTGATCGCCACATTGCACACATTGTCTTTTTGTCGCTATTTATGTTACGTTCTTTTAGCATGTCTTGGAATGCCATGTTCTTAGTACTTCTGACACACACTTTATAGTGTAATACATTTTATAATAAATTCTTTACCTAATGTCATCGTCTCTGTCCTAATTGCAGACGTGCAATAAGATATTTCAACAAGTAAACAAGTCCTGAGATGATTAAAAGGACAACTGCAACAAAAAAACATTTTACCAGACAAAATTGTTTTGTTTTTTTCAGGCTTTCCTCTTATATTTGCTTTGCTTCCAAATGACTGAATAATCAAAATGGTGATCAAATGGAGAAAAGGGGGAAACGACCTCTGAACTGATTACAACCGGTAGATATAAGCAACTGGGGACAATAGTCTGAAAGTTAAAAGCCTAAATATGTTGGAACCACTGCTATACAGCACAACACATTAAGAGGGTGGTGTTCTTCCATTACAAACAGAACTAAAACTAATTGATCAATAGAAAAATCACTTCCTACTCCTTTTTATTCTCTTTACTTAAGGCAGACAGGGATTGGATGAGGGTGAGGGATGAGTAACAACATCCTGGGTTTTAAGAAAAGACTCAAAAAATATTGTTTTCCACTAAATCTCCAAACTTTTTATATTGAAATGAATGGAAAACTATTTTCTAAATCAAGATCAGAAAGTATTAAAGATATTTCCCATCCAGTGTTGGTTTAAAGGACGTCTTCAGCACTTATGAATTTAAACCTCTTTGGCGAATCTGTTACTTTATTTGTCCTCCACCAGATTCCAGGCTGTGTTATTCACACGTCTCTGGGTTCATTGTGGAACTGCAGGGAAGTCGACCCTCCACCCACACACTCACATGACTGGGTTTGTCTCGACTTGCTCCAACTGCTGACGGTGTTGACTGCCATTCAAAAATATTTGTACAGAGAGATAAATGGAGCAGGAGGCGTGGCGTTTTAAATCACGTGTATCTGCATTTGTTGATTGATTTTTGCAAAATAGGATTTTAAACAGATTTGGTGATTTTGTTTTTTGTTTTTTAAGCACGATTTAAACATGTCTGCAAAACTCCCATCAAACATCTTCAAAGTGATCTGTGGTTTATTTTTCATGTAATGCGGTTTCTAGCCAGAATAAAATCCTAAATGCATTTTCAACTGGAATAAATTCATAAATACCTAAATAAATATATAAAAAATGAAAGGGAGACAACAACCACAGTTAACTTCTGAAAACGAGTCTTTGTATTTACTAAATCCCTGTAAATTTGTCTCAAAACACAACTCGTGTTTTAAATCACATTTTCAAGACAATGCATTTACTTTCAAACTGTGCCCTTACAATAATTAATAATGAAATGCATTTTTAAAATGTGCACATGGACCTAAATTATCATAGTAAATACTGAAGATATATAAGAGATTATGGAAATAATAAGAAATATGGTTTCAAGTTCATTGATCATTAAACAAGTATTAAAAGAAAATCACATAATTAAAATGTTTTTAATCTAAGACATAACATGCAGAAGTTCAAATACGGGAATAAAGAAATATAACCTAAAATAAAATCATGCATGTGATTAAACTTGTCACATCATGAGGTGTTTGCAATAATTATTAGTCTATAGAAAAACTGGTTTAGTTTCATTCTTGTCAGTACGAGGAGGTTAACAAGCAACGCAGCAAGGCTAACATACACTTTCTTAGTACTGTGAAGAATACTCACTGCTGGACCTTTAGTGTATTACCTAACATGGATCAATAAAGTTAGAAAACAACAACAACATGCAGGAGTGATGGTGACCCCGGTGTGTAGACGTGTTCATCAGTCCAGGTCTGCTACTCTTTGTGTTTGGCCGTGAAGACCGGACAGCGGCTGATAACCTTCGTTATTAGCTAGCATCCTAATCTGAGGAATGTGTAATCGACAAGTTAGCAGTTCTCAGAGTTCACCGGCAGCCTGTTACGGTGAAGATAAACTGAATATTCATTAAGTTACAGATTGCAGGCAACAGGAAATCATTTGACAACACAAACGTGTTAACAAAGGCATTTAGATAGTGAGACTATCTGTTCTTTGGATCAGAGGTTTTTCTTGTTTTTACACAATTTTTTTTGGCTGAGGAGTAAACAATAAGGAATAAGGAAAATTCAAATTAAAGGGATGGTTTGGATGTTTTGAAGTGGGGTTGTATGAGGTACTTATCCATAGTCGGTGTATTACCTACAGTAGATGGCAGTTTGGAGACACAGACAGAAGTACCAGCATGGAAACTAAGCAAAGTACTGCTGTGGGCAGGGGCAGCAGCAAAATGTATGTTAGCCTCATAAAAGAAATGTTCACCTAAATAAATCAATATCAGATTAATTGTACTCTATATTTAGAATATTTTCAGTGCTTTACCCTTGCCGTCCGATAGCCCCATTCGACGGGGAGCAGAAGTCGTTACGCTCTCTTCAAAGCCACCAGACTCCATTGACAAAAACTGTCATTTAACCTCACAGAGGAGCTGCTGGTCAACCGCTGCCTCGATAGTCTTCCACAAGCTGCTATCTTGACAGCTGTGAGCACTAACAACAGCCATGTTCGTTGTTTACATTCATTATGATGTTTGTTCATAGTCCAGAAGAGACAGTCAGTCAGCGTTGCCGACTTTGGCGACTTTCTCTCTAGATTCAGTGACTTTTAGCACTAGTGCTGTTAGCTTCTGTCATTGGAAAAGAGTTGGCAACGCTGGGGTGGGTTTTTCGGTTGGATCATTTAAATAATCTAGTTTACTGCAGCTAGTAAAGGTGGGACACATTTTCATTTTAGTAAGAGGAGATGATACCACCCGCAATTGTTGGTAAGATAAATCTGAAGTTGGAGCTAGCAGCCAGTTAGCTTAGCTTAGCTCAGCATAAAGTCTGGAGATAACAGCTAGCCACATGTACGTTTTTAAATGTAGAGTATAAAATACGCCTAGCTGCTAAAACAGGGATTTAAAGGTACTTGGAGAAGTAAATTAGTGATTGATTAAAAATCACACAAGCCTCATAACTAATACATTAAATGCTAAACGATGTTATAATGTGACATGATTCATCCACAAATGTGCCTGTAATGCATCACATCGTTATGTCGTCACACCCACAATACATGATGTTCCCACATCTCCTTGGCATCATACTCTACAGTAAGCTGCATTTGCAGAAATCAGAGAGCACACTGCGTCCTCAGCAGCTGATGTGTGACTGGATCATGTTGCTCAAGCAGAGCGACACATGACAATGGTTTACTGAGCACTTCCTGTATGAGCATGCAAGTCTGGTGAGATACATTTCATAGAGTCACCTCTTCACATTCTTCATGATAAACTCAAAACTGTATTTAACCAGTAATTGAGTAAATGCACTAGGTTACTTTCTACCACGGATGTCAGATTATATCACAAATAAGAATCATCTAAAAACAAAAGGTTTAGGCCTGAATGCATAAACAACGCTGCATGTTCAGTTTCACAATCTTATCAACCACATGAGCATTGACTGATCAACTCAGACTTTGTGCCAGCAAGTTCCTGGAAGTCCTGCATGTTCATTCCCACTGCTTTATTGATAAAAACGTTGGCCATCACTATTATGCATCTTCTTTGAATTTTATTGAATAGTAAACCTACTTTAATTTCACTGACAGGTTTCAAAAATCATTTGTTTGCCTGAGCCATAACCAAACAAAGTGGTTGCTCAGGAAGTATGAGGAAGATGTGTCGCTGTATCTTCGTACGTCTTTTGAGGATTTTTCCGGAACATTTTGCAGGTTCACTTTGACTCTAAAGGGCTTCTGTTGGTTGAAACTTTAGTATTTTGTTCATGTTGAAGATGAAGATACTATCCACATCCTTCCTACCACTTATTTAAATGTGCTGTACTGTAGGATGCAGTTGCATTGTGTAGGGAAAAACGTGCAAAAATGCAATTCCTTTCAGGTTGACCTCCCCTTGTAGATGTGTGCCCAATAGGCCTGTTCAATAATCCACCCAGCTCTTCTGCAGCCCGTAAACTGAATGATGTTGACACTATAATATCATGCTTGTGTGTTGTGTAACATTTCAGTCCACCGCAGTCCTCAAGCTGTTAGTGTTAGTTAATAAGTGCGTTTATATGCACATGAGAAACCAGGTTGCAAGGGAGATCGGGCAGCACGTTTACATGCACTTTAAATCTGTGTATGGATAGAGTACAACGCTCTACATATCACAAATAGTTACAATAGTGGTGCAAAACAACTTATTTACACTTCTAGAGGCTTTGGATTGAATTATTTTGTATATACAGTAGGTCATATTTAACAGTCTTTCATTTAATTTCTGCTGTCACAAAATATTTTCGACATGCGCACACGAAAAAAGACGGTTAGAAACCCTGGTCATGCATCTACAGGGCCAAGAAGTTTGGTGTCTTTCGGAGAAAGTATCTAGTTGGGAAAATCTCCAGTCACCTAGGCCTATACTCTGATTATGGAAACCAAATTACTGCAGAAAGACGACACTGTCCTGATTACTTAAATGCAAGTGAACACACCGAAGGGGGAATTCACAAAGAAAGAATTGCGGCCTCCGACAGCTCCAGGAATGTCCATCATTTGTAACCGCTATCTGCCCGGTCTCAATATTGATTTACAAAAGATATTACAGCACTGATGATATCACAGCGCAAACACGCCCAGAAGGTTTTACAGCTGAGTGCAATTTGCCCTTTTTTTTATGGAGGGTGAGGGAAGAAAGCATTTGTCGATGATTTTTTTTTAATGACATATAGGGGAGCTTATTCATTTATTTTTCTTGGACCAACCGTCATTGCTTCCGGTCACTGCATCCCAAAGTAAATGGTGTTGAATAGACACTCCTTATAAATGTGTTTCAGCTACCACCAACTCTCTGAAGACGCATGTTTTTACTCTAACTACGTGTGGCTTTTAGCGCTGATCTTTTTGAATTGGACAGTTTTTTGCGAAGAGGCTCATTTGCATAGAGAGAGGCCAATTCTGCTCCAAATGTATGTATATTACCTCATTTAAATATGTGCAAATAGTGCAGGATCACCGAAACACAGTTTGCATGGCACCATAGTCAGGGGGGCATTTCACTCTTTGCGGGTCCTTTGAGAATTACACGGTATCTTATTTGTGCAGGTTTTGTGGATTTGTCACTCACTGTTGAAGTGAGGGGGGTGAAATCCTGCCCAGAGCTCCCAAAAAAGTCTTGGACCGGCCCTGTGTAGAATTGTACCAGTAAGTTTCACTTCCTACATTGTTGTTATATACCCATTTCCAGTACAAACAACAGGTTACACCTTTTACAAATAATATCCAGTGACAGTCTCATGAGGGATTTAGAAGAATTTTAGAAGTTTTCTTTGAGTTTATCAAAGGCTAATTTATTTACTTAGGAATAAAAGGTCTTCATTTGACCTAATAAGTGACAATGAATATCTATAAGACGGTCCTTTACATAAATCAAGTTCAAACGAACAACTGAGTTAATACAAATAAAAATAAAAAAGTCTTTTAACTGCAACAATCCTGCAGGAAGACATTATGTCCTCTTTTCCAGAGGGAGGGGATCACGTGCTTGCAAAGATGAGGTCGCACGTTGGGGGCGGGGCGTCAGTGGGCATAAACAAGGAGCGGACCAATCAGAGAGCTCGATGGGCCGTTATACAGCTGCCATTCAGGCCTTTATAAACTTTGTGTACCTCAGACGAAGGTTATTTTCTTCTTCGTCGTCTTCAACTGTGCAGAACATACAGTAAGTTTTACATTTATTAGTTTCATTTGCTTTCTGAAGTCAACATCTATAACATTTGATGTCTATACTTGCGTATAAGGCAACAATATTGATGAATATTTGTGTCTCTTTGGGATTTTTTTCGTCGTTGAATCCCAGAATAAACAACACCCCGGTGTCCGTTTAAAAAAATGTCTACTTTAGACAATATATCAAATGCAATTTTTTTTTTTATGTTTAAACAAATACTTAAATTTTTACTGTGTATATCCTCCAGCTTTTGTCGTCTTGTCTCATTCGGCTGCCTTTGTCCTCGTCTTCTACCTCCCTTTATAGCCTAAAGCAGCCATTGCTAGTTGCTTTCCTACGGCGTAAATAAACATCCATCAGCGGTGGATTCGGTGGAAACCGCTATCTGACAGCTACCGGTTGAAGTTTTGGTTTTCTTTTGATTTTCCTGGTTGTATTTTCGATTTCCAAGCCGGTACATTGGCTCTCCGCCACCTCAGCAAATCCCGTGACTGCGAACAAAGCAAACAGGCTCGGTTTATTGTTGCAGGAAAACAGCGCCCAAACACCCAATAATTCTTGCTTATTGTCAACATTAGTATCAGGATCGTCCGGGTGTATTTGCCTTATTTGGACTCATTAGTATCGACGTGTTGGGCCGAGCAGTCGGGGAATGATACCGACCGGAATGTGTATTGCAGCTTTTATGCAGATCCCATTTCTGTATGAAATCATGGGAGTGAACAACATGTATCGCAGACTACTTTCTGTCTAACGCCATACTGCTAATGTGTGATGTCTTTTTGCCTGGAAGTCTGGGCTTCTGCAGGCTTCCACCAATGATTAACCTTCTTCTTTGGCAATTGCTTGCCTGTTTGTTCCAGTAGAAATTAACAATGCTGCCTCTAGCCGTGTTGGCCGTGTGCCTCGGAGCAGCCCTGTCAGCCCCCAGCCTGGACCCAAGGCTGGACGAACACTGGAACCTGTGGAAGAGCTGGCACAGTAGGAAATATCATGAGGTGAGCTGTTGTTTGTTTTCACATTAGGCTGTTCCAGTCTGCCAATTACCACAGAAGAACATTCTGAATGGTCATTTTAATTTGTTCTTGTAGAAAGAGGAGGGCTGGAGGAGAATGGTGTGGGAGAAGAACCTGAATAAGATCGAGCTGCACAACCTGGAGCACTCCATGGGCACACAGTCATACCGCCTGGGCATGAACCACTTTGGAGACATGGTGAGACCACAGTTTCTACACCAAAATCCATATCTAAGTAGGAAATGCGTATCAGGGTTTTTATTGGGGCTTCTGAAAGCCAAAGAAAGGCAGGGATAACAAGAGGTCCCTACGAATGTGTGCACTCAATTTAAATATAGAAAACAGATTTTTTTTTCTGTCGTAAAACATTGTACGGATTACAAACTCGTCCAAATATACACAAACAACGGAAAAACATATTAAATCTGTGGGACATGGTCATACGAACATGTAACGCTGTTACACATAACACTGGAGACGGACAGGATAAAAACACCATAGGCTGAGTTAACTGTGACCATAATTGCCAACAATTAGGCTACGTTAGCACTGAATTGTACATCAGACTTAGAATAACTAAAATCATCTACCACAGCTGCCTTTTGTCTTCTTGTAAGTCTTATTCACATTGTCATTTACTCGCTTGTCTTTCCACAGACTCACGAGGAGTTCAGACAGATCATGAACGGCTACAAGCTCAAAGCAGAAAGAAAGTTCACGGGGTCCCTGTTCATGGAGCCCAACTTCCTGGAGGCCCCGCGTTCTGTGGACTGGAGGGATAAGGGCTATGTCACTCCCGTTAAGGACCAGGTAATAATGTCTTTGTGTCTCGTGCAGCCTCGCGGCTCCCAGACAACAACACTTGGTGACTTATCAAGGTGTCGCTTAAATGTGTTTCCCGGGGGATATAAATGTAGAATATGTTTTGCAGTAACAGTGTAGGGAGTGTTGGCAATAGCTGTGAAGACATATGGGATCTTTTTACTTTTTTAGAAAAAAAACAACCTGTTAGTTGTGGCTAGTGGTGGACCCTTTGTACCTTTATTCATCCGGAGAAGCCATGGGACGTTTTCATAAATGTCTACTGATGCATTAGAGAGAGAACTAGCATGTAAAATGCATTTATAAAAAAAAAACAACAACAAACTACTCTGAAATTTCATAGTTTGAGTCTTTATCATCACAAAAATGGACATTAATGAAAGTACAACACGCATGTGGTCAGTTGTTGATGCTGTGAAATGCACTCCTGTGTTGTAAACGCTGTGCACACAAGCTCTTATTTTAAAAGCTATTTTAGCATCACAGGAGATGCATGACCATATATCAGCTGTTGGAGAGAAACACAATTACGTAATGTGCAACGTTGACCGTTTTGCTGATTTGAAACAACAGGGGCACTCTGTCCACTAGAGTTTGCTTGAACAGAAAGATAAGATGGCCACTTGCAGGTTGTTTTTGTTATCTAGCTTCACACACACTCCTCCTCCTGTGAGTGTACATTCTGTCCGTGTCCCCCCCCCTTTGCAAATGCATCAACACCCTGTAAGCTGAAACCAGTCCGGCCAGCTCACTGGAAACTAGGTGGAGCAAAACACTTATCATATACATTAGGGCAAAGTGCTGGAGAGCAACTTCCAATATAATTTTATTTATAGAAGCAAAGCGCTTTCAAGGGCTGGAGATAAAGGTGCAATCACAAGATACAGAATGCCACAAGGACTAAAATAAAAAGATTTGTACATAAAACAACAATTGGAGATTTTTAATGATAAAAGAGCAAAATCATTCAGATCATTGTTTTGCCTCACCAACAGTCCAGAACACTTCAATTGAATTTACTATCACAAAAAGCTACAAAACAGGAAAAAATGTCCGACATCAGAAAGGGACACAAACATGAAAACATGATTTTAAAAAACAGAATAACTTGTACAGGTGAAGTCTGTAGATGCATCACAGTGACTGAACATTAAGGCAAAGCTGAAGTTACCTTTTTTGATTTAATGATCCTGGACTAAAGGAAACAGATTTGAGTTCTTTGTCATCTAGTCTTTACACAGCCCTCTCTCTGTCTCAGGGTCAGTGTGGCTCTTGCTGGGCCTTCAGCACCACCGGAGCTCTGGAGGGTCAGCACTTCAGGAAGACGGGCAAGCTGGTGTCGCTGAGCGAGCAGAACCTGGTGGACTGCTCCCGGCCCGAGGGCAACGAGGGCTGCAACGGCGGTCTGATGGACCAGGCCTTCCAGTACGTCAAGGACAACAGCGGCCTGGACTCTGAGGACTCTTATCCTTACCTGGGGACGGTACGTGTGTCACGGGAGGGAGGGAAAAGTGAAGTGGACATGTCTCTTGAAATGTCTAGGAAATCTAATTTTTAAAGGCTTGAAGTGTGTTGAATACAGTTAAAGTTGGTGTTTTTTAAATTGTAAATCAAGGTTCACAGTGTAGATCAAAGGTTACTCTTTTCCTAACTTGTTTCCCCTTCATAACTGAAGTTTTTTTTTATTTTCCATTGTAATTGCCATGAGAAAGGGGTTATAATATAAGTTAAAAAGTCTTGAATTCATAAAAACAAAGGCTGCAACTAATGATTTGTTAGCAATTAAAAAAAATTCATTTGGTTTAAAAAAAACACTTCCTTTCTTTTTGCTGTAATGAAATTTATTGAATTCTTGCTTGAAATATAACTTGTATATATAACCAATGATCTAAATTGTTGCAGATTAATAGTTAAATCCATTAGCTTCATTAACATTCAGTGTTTCAACAAATCCATATTTTGTATTCAGGAGGTCGGTGTTGACACTACAACGCCCCGCTCACCTTCTTCTTCTTCTTCTTCTGCTTCCAGGACGACCAGCCGTGTCACTACGACCCCTCGTACAACTCTGCCAACGACACCGGGTTTGTCGACGTGCCCCGCGGTAAGGAGCACGCTCTGATGAAGGCCGTGGCCTCCGTGGGACCCGTTTCAGTCGCCATCGACGCCGGTCACGAGTCCTTCCAGTTTTACCAATCGGGTGAGTTAAAGACACTTTTTGTTTTTTTGCTAGTACGTTCCGTCTGCTTTTAAGAAAGTTTCTAAGTAACCGACTGGGATTGTTTTGGGTGTGTTTTTTTTAGGAATCTACTATGAGAAGGAATGCAGCAGTGAGGAGCTGGACCACGGTGTGCTGGTGGTGGGTTATGGCTTTGAGGGAGAAGATGTGGATGGAAAGAAATACTGGATCGTGAAGAACAGGTCAGTGGAAAATGTTTGTGCAGAATATCAGTCTGCTTTTATTTGTTAGGTTAACTACTACCGGAAAAGAAAGTTGTACTAGGAGCAACTACTTCGGCTTGCAAAAACACATGAAAGTTGAGCTGGTTAGGCTTTTATTTCAAATTCTTTAAAAGCTCCCTTTTTTGTTTTACCAATTTTAATCTTTGAAACTCATTTCCTGATCTCTTTTGTTTGTTTGTCTTCTTGCAGCTGGAGTGAAAAGTGGGGAGACAAAGGCTTCATCATGATGGCTAAAGACAGAAAGAACCACTGTGGAATTGCGACAGCAGCCAGTTACCCTCTGGTCTAACCTTTTGCACAGCTGCGCTCTGTAGCTCCATCCTGTTTTTATTGCAATAGTCTGGTTGAAGTTGGCGTGCTGCGCTCCGGTCAGAGCGACGATATCGGCAGGAGATTCTGCGACCTTTTATGAGGAGAAACACTTTGTTGTTTTAGGGGAATGACGCCATTTTGTTTTTGACTGGCTTTTTGTCTGAAAAAAGATTTTAGTCTAGTGTTTTATTCTTTGTAAATATGTGTATGCTGCTTGGTAAGTGATACATTAACACTTGCTTCGGTCATTGTAAATGATTTCTTTTTCTACTTTTACTGTGATCAATTAAAGTTGAGAAACACTAGTTTGGTGTCAGACTTTTTTTATTCAAAATGTAGTATCTTTGATCCCTTCTAAAGAACCAGTTTTATCTGTTTGTCTCAGTCTCAGGATCATGCATGTTTCACATACTCCAACATTAACAGGAAGTAGGAGGTTTTTCTCAGTGCATTTCAGTTAAATTTTTTAATAATTCAATACTTTTTACTGTCACTCAGCTGAAACTATTTTATCTCTATGGTTCCTCGTACAAATCAAAGCATTTGCTTTGATGGCTGTGAAAGGGGTTTATAACCTCAGGATTGCTAACTCCGACAGAAGCATGAATACACGAGGGTCGTTGATTAAAGGGGTTCTTTTGTAAGATTATTCTTACAGTATCAATGTCACCCCATAATATCTTCAGCTGCTATAGCTCGCTAGAGTTGATCACAAAACACTTTAAATAAAACGATCTTTGAGAAACGCAAAAATAAATGTTAGATTTTTGCCATTGGTATTACTGAACGAGCTGTTACTCCCACATGCTGGTCGTAGTCACATGGTTTCATGTGAAAGCATTTGAGCTCCCTGACGTCTGGTACTGGGATTATACAGGATTATTGATTCTTTAACAATGGGAGTGATTCATAAGGAAACTTTACTGAAGTGGTCAAGTATGAGGCGTTAACAGGGAGCCAACCAATGATTACTTTTAGTGTTTATTTCATTTAGGGAAATAATGATTTGAAGATGGTTTTCTATACATAAGTCTATACACTGTCTGAGGTGACCTAATGTCTTGTTTTGTCTCACCAACAATAAAAACATTTTATAATCAATATACAATTATTTTTTTTAAAAAAGCAAAATTTGAGCCTTTTTTCTTATGTGACAAATGATTGCTCAATTGCTTTGTTGTCAGTGGTACTCAAAGGTCATACAGAATAATATTAGGTTGCAGCACTTTTATGAATGGGAATGAGCTGGGAACAAATCAATGAATTGTCTTTACATACATGTACCCAAGAAAGTATGATGATATCAATATTAATGTTGTGTGAGAAACTGGATTCTTCTTCTTTCTTATGGGAAATAGTTTTAGATAAATATAAACATGTTGCAATACCTGAGAAAAAATGCTGTGATTCAGCATATAACAATATATTGCAGTATATATTAATATTATTATCACTTTAAATACATTTGTCTGAACTAAACAATCATTTGTGTGAGGACAAACTGAAATGTACAGGAAGCTCCAGAAAACCCACTTGTCATGTATTTGTTTATTTTTGTCATGATATTGCTAAATAACAATTTTCCTTTTTCACAATTGTCCTATGGACAAAAAGAAAATCTGCTTTCGAGTTCATTATTTAAACAATGTTATAAAAACTGTTAGACTTATATATAAGTGTTAATCTACGAGCTGGGATTAAAGATTTGACAACATACATTTATAATAATAATAATAATAATAATAATTGCAAAATACTTCTTTTATTACCTCATTCTTGTTACATAGAAATCCAAAAAGAACTTTCTTGCCGTTGTGAGTCAACTAAATTGTGTCCCTTCATAGAGACACTGGGAGAATCCTGACGCGTAGTGAAGCCGCTTCACTGGTACTTCTTCACAAAGCTCAGGTACTCGTTGACGTCATCAGGGGAGCCGACCACGAAGGGGACCCGCTGGTGGAGCTCCTCGGGCTGGACGTCCAGTACCCTCTGAGTGCCGGTGGAGGCCAGGCCTCCCGCCTGCTCGATGAGGAAGGCGATGGGGTTGCACTCGTACAACAACCGCAGCTTTGGGGAGGAACATTGGAGAGAAAGATATCGTTATGAAACACAAATTAAACAGGATCAATGTGTTGGTATCTGACGGTCAAAAGCTTTGCAAGCAGGCTGTAAACTCATACAAATCGTAGAGTATTTATAAGACACAGTAAATATACTTCTATTTGTGTAGCAGTCTTTAGATGTTATCTGACTTTGTAGAATATCAGGTGAATACTACATCTCTGGGGCTGAGGTGGAAGAAGAACTCAAATCTTTTACTTAACTAAAAGTAGCCAAACCCACAGTGTAGAAATACAAGTAAAAGTCCTGCATTTAAACTCTGACTGAAGTAAAAGTAAAAACATCAAAATATACGTAAAGTACGTAAAGTGGAGTAGAAAGAACAACTTTTGCCTTCAAAATGTAGTGGTGTAGAAGGACACATAAAATAGAAATACTCAAGTAAAGGTCAAGTAAGTCAGAATTGCACTTAAGTAAACGTGTTTAGTTACATTCCTATCTATATAAAGACGTATTTGGTGAAAAGATTTTTGGTTTTGAACGAGCTTAAACGGTTTCACTTCCCAGAAAGCACGGCTTGACATCTGCGTTATAACTGAGCTAAATTTGGCTGAAATGTGAAAGTTTTTTTGGTTTCATTTCAGTGCCTGTGTGTCAGTGTGAAGCAGGTTTTGGTTTGATTTTTTATCAGGACATTTCAAAAAACTGTCTTTCCATCGTGGTCCTCGTCCAAACTGCACGTTGAAAATGTAATTTAATGAATATTACGAATAATTTGAAATATTATTTGTGTATGTATACGTAAGTGTACAGTATATATTACTAGTAAATATAATAAACTTTTTATTTCTTCCTTCAGTGCTTTTATATGGTTTGTTCCTGTGTTATTGTTTATATTCTATTCTGATTAAAACATTTTAATATGTGTTTACACATTTTCTGTGTGTGTAGCTCCTGTATTATAGAATGATGATAAAACCTTGAACTTTGGAAAAATGGGGTTCATATTATTCTGTTAAATGCTAGCCAAATGTAACCCAGTTACTATTAACGAATTAATCCCATGTTAATGCTCTATTTGTGTTATTGTTTGTTTTGTTCTCATTCTGTCTTACTTATTTTATGCAAGGAGAAGCGTACGTTGAGGGTATTTGGACCCTTTTTTCCCTTATTGTTCATTTTATTCATGTCATTCATTTTGTATATTTTTATGCATTTATTTATCATTATAAAGACAATAAAAGAAGGAAACAACCAATTTTTAAAGCCCTTTTGAACTGCCACTGTGATTCAAATGTGCCATATAAATACATTACATTACCTTGCCTATACGACATCAAGCCGTTGTTCAACTACATGCTGCTGTTAAAGTCCAAATTAAAATCTTATTTGAATGTTTTGTTTTGTACTTTGAGCATGTGAATAATAAAATATTGTTTTAGGTGTAAATAAAGACAGCTGACAGGTTGTTGTGCATCTTCATGACGAGCCTCGACTGTCTCTGAGCTTTATTTATCACAGGACGGGAAAAACACCTCCAGCCTCAGGTTACAGTCGTTCACTGTACCGTTCCTCATTTAGCCAACTTCTTAGAATACATTTTAAAATAATACTGATGACTTACAAGGCTTTACAAGGCCGGGCGCAAGAGAACATCAGTGAGCTTGTAACTCCTTACTTTTTAAAAAGGTCTCTCAGATCTGCCGCGTTAGAGCTGCTAGCTGTTCCAGAGTGCAGGTTAAGGTCAAAGGGCTCGAGCGTTTGCTGTGCTGGCACCACAGCTGTGGATCAGTTAGTATATTGTACTGTTTCTGCTTTTAAATCCTGTTTTACTGGTCTCATTTGTTCACATCAATGGTTCTCAACCTGGGGGGTCGCAAGATCATTTCTAGGGGTCGCCAGATGGTTGTAGAGATTTTTTTTTTTTTTAAATATCCATCCATCCCTGATCATAATTTACATTTTAAGTGTCTGAATAGGTGTTTTTAAGCAGTATATGACCCTGGGGTCAGTCGCGCCATTCCCACATTGTGTGTGTTGATCTGACTTAGCAGCGGTGACATGGCTTCATGGAGGTCAGTCGTTACCTTTCCCTTGGGGCTCTTCTCGTTGCCGGGGTACATGAAGATCCCTCCGTAGGCGATGGTGCGGTGAATATCTGAGACCATAGATCCCACATAACGTGCTCCGTAAGGAGAGCTTCCATCCTGCAGGAAGGCAAAGTACATTTTGAATATTAGTGAATGTAGTAAATAATGTTTTCAAACTGTGGTGTATCTCTTTCCACCACGGCATGATTCAAAGGCACACAGATCTTATGTATAATAAGTGATACTTCACCCAAAATCTTTTTAGCATGTCTCCCTACAGCCGGGACACTTAACTTGCTTTGCTCGGGGGCCACTTTTGCAAAATGTCGGTGTTCCCGGAGATCCTCTCCTGGCACTTCCTTTTTGGTTCTATTCTATTTTGCTATCGCAAAATTGAGTGTAGCTGGTTGGGTACAGTATGTCATAAACATGTAAAAAAAAAAAAAAGAAAAAAAAAAAGTCATAGTATAGTATGTCATAAAAGAAACCACAAAAGCCATAAAAAATGTTATGGCTACAGTTACAATACTGTGTCATTAAAAAAAATTAAAAAAGAGGTAAATAATAAACAGCCGGGCAGCTTCTGGAGCTGGAGCCGCTGTGACCTGTGAAAAAACAAACTGCAAACAACAGACGAGTCAAAGTCCATCTGCAGCCGCTGCAACATACATTAAAGCTAGAGTGGCTCATGTAGTATAAGATTATTTGTTTCAGTATTATTTACATCCTAAGAGCACTCAATAAATCCAATGCTCTGATAAAAAAAATAAAATAATGCTTTTGGACATAGTGCTGTTTGCTACTTTTACATTGGGCTGGTTTATGTGTTGAACAATCCTCTTGCTGGCCTCTTCATTGTTACCCACTCTAGCTTTGAGTCTGCTGCGTACCACAAAAACAAGTTTTTATTTGTGGCTCTTTTCTTATTTAAAGAGCTAATTGAAGTAATTTCATCATGTTTCATTCACTGATTCCACACTTTAATGCTCGATGCACCAAAGTCCATTCTTAAAACCAAGTATTTAAAGCAAAACAGCAACTCTTGTCTTAAAGTAGAATCCGAGTGGAGCTGCCCTGAGGTGAGCTTCGTGTTCAGACCGGCACAACGTGATGCAGAGTCATGTGCTTGCTGAGTCATATCACAGTCATCATGAGGGAGTGGTGTGTGCCTCTGTGTGTGTGTGTGTGTGTGTGTGGGTGTGTGTGTGTTCATAGTATTTCCCAAAAACAAACCCTCCCAAGCTATGTAACGCATCCAGCTGGCAACAATTGAGAGAGAGAGAGAGAGAGAGGGAGAGCATGAAACTAAATTAAAGTGAAAGAAAATGTGTGGGAAAAAAAATAATGAAATACTACACATGACCTAAATGTATTAGTGCTGACAGAGAAGACAGAGAGTTTGAAACCTAATATTTCTAAAAGTGTGCCCGTGTTAGACAACCATCTAGTGTTAAAATCACACATAATACTTAGATTTATTGGATTAAAATCCAACCCAGAATGACAATAAATTCAGTCTCATTTGGGAGGTTATGAACATATTTGTTGGAATAACAACCCTGTCATACAAATATAATTACTATATTTTGTCGATTTTTTCCTGATTTTACAGACTTCGACGTGTGTTGGTGAAGAGTTTTGTTATTCAACAGGTGACAAATCTTAGAGCACACCTGGTTTACAAACGAGCTGAGATATTTAAAAAAGGAAAACCATCTTTAAACTATATTTAAACTTCCCTGTGGGTCTTTTCAGCAACATTTGCATTCCAGTTTAACCTTGTGAGACTTGTAAGTTTTTTGCTATTTCGACACACGAACACAGTGAGTAACAGTGAGTTTCACTGCGGCACAGTGCTGCGTCATGGTGTTTGTGTGAAGCGCAACGTGATGATCAATGAAGGTTTCGTGTAAAAGGCTCTGAAACAATACCTAAACTTTTATGGGTCACTAAATACAATAACTGCATGGCAACTTCCATTTGCAAAAACATCTGAATGAACACATTTTGTTTTGTAATGAAAGGTACTATGTAAATAATGTTAATGTTTGTATGTTATGTTACCGTTAAAGGAACATCTTTAATACCATAAAAGGCAAAGCTAGATTTGTATAGCACCTTTCAACAATAAGGGAATGCAAAGTGCTTTACAGAAGACGTAAGAGAAAAGAAACACAAGGAAATATAAAAAGACAAAATAGGGTTTCAAAGACTAAATAAAATAGAATTACAGTTAAAGCGCAGCATAAGATATGACAAAAAACAGAAAACAGAAACAAGTCTTAAGCCCTGATTTAAAAGAACTGACAGAAAGTTTTCTGGGAGTTATTTCCAGTTATGTGTTTCATAAAAAGCGATAACGCTGCTTCTCCAAAAGAACACTTTGTGACCGATGTAAACAAACGCAGCTGCGAGTGACACAAACAAACAGCTATCCGTCCAATTTGGTGGAAGTGTTTGAAAGAAGCTGAGTAAACAGGACAGAGGAGGAGTGGATTTATGCTGCATGAGTGGCTTTTAAACGATTTCTTTTTGGATGTTTTGATTCTTTTATTTTGTTAATTTGCCATTACCCTGTTGGAATCCATTCGCACTGATGTGAAAAACTACAGCTGTTTAGTGGAGTATTCCTTTAAAACAGATTGATTGAGTCTGTATAAATGGTAAAAAATAAATAAAATAAAAAATGGGATGAAAATACAATATTACAGGTTTTTGAGGCCGGTTTTGTGCAACTGCGGTCAAGAATAAGCCTCAGAGACGGACACCAAAGCTGATATTTCATTCATAACGATGTGTCAGCGAACCCATCACTGACCACCAAACTCTGCAGTCAGGTTCGTGAGCGCGCTGCAGAAGTGCTGAGTGTGCCTTGTGGAGATCAGAGTTTCCAGATGAGAAGCTGCAGTTTCCTGAGGAACACGATGTTTCCTGCAGTAAACTGTGTCGCCATCCTGCAGCTCAGCTGACCGACCCTCGTCCTGTCTCACCAAGAACTGTCACGCTCCACTGATGGCTCACACGTCTGTGGGTCGGGACGCTTGCCCTCTGCCCTCCCTGTGGCACCTGGCTGCATGACGCATCTTTACTTTAACATTAAACTCTAGATTTTCAGATTACACTTCACCCTCTTCAGTTCCTTACATTTACGACTAAATGAAATGTATTTTATTTATGTTGAATGTGCTTGTTCCAACAATAAAGCTACAGGAAACATTTGAACTGTGTCTGAAGTTATTTTCTGCCATTTTATTTGAATGTCTTTTTGAGCTGCAGCGAATCATCAGCCAAACACATTTTTACTTGAGTTTTGGCAAATTATTTCACATCACTGTACATTTTCACAATAAATTTAACAGAATTCAAAGGCAAATTCCTTATTGGAGCTAATAATTAGGCTGAAAAGGGCAAAAGGAAAAAAGAGTAAAAGTAGCTTTTCCTCTTGAGGTTGAATGTTAATATATAGTTTATTTCTGCTCTTGAGAAACACTGAGAGAACTCCAATCTACACTTTGAAGAAAAAGAAACTGCTTTTTTGTGAGCTGCCACCCAAAAGTCCTCTTTAAACTCCTTGTACCTGAGCACAAGTGTAGCGGTGTGTGTCAGCACTACAGATGCTCATGTATAATGCACAGCGTTGGTTAAAGAGATCAGATTCAAACACACAAACGCATAGTGGAACTGATCAATGTCAGACCTTTGGCTCAGATTATGTTTGTGATGCGTTTCTCCAAACGTTGTTTCGCTCCGCTCTCACCTCTGGGTACTTCTTGTGCTTGAGGTACTCGTTGATGGAGGGGTGGAAGTACTTGGCGTAGCCCTCGTTCAGACTGTAGATCTTCCCCTTCTGCTTGATCTTCACGTTCCTCTCAGTCAGGATGAACTCGCCGATGGCCTGAGGAACAACAACGCACTGTTTAGATGGGATAATCAGAGCAAACCACAAGACTGGATTAATTGAAACAACTCCATTTATTTCATTAGGCAGAGAATTTAAATTAAATGTATGAGAATTTGTTTTAAAGGAAATTTGAGTGAAAGAGATGTTTAGAAAACAAATTTAAAGGGTTACATTAGATAAATGAAGGATAAAAAAAACAAACTCAATATGCTTTTGTGGAAAAATCATTATCTGGAAACAGTCCATTAAAAAAAGAGTCTGCAAAATAGATGTTCTGTTTTATAAAATAATAATGTAATATGTAATGACAGTTATCTTAAGGCCTGAAGATCTCTCGTTGTTGGTGAATTGCATGTTTGAAAACAGCACAACACATTTTTTAGGTTAAAAAAGGAAATAAAAGGTAAACCTGAATCTGGAATATGATGCAGTAATATGATATGGGTAAGTCGATCATTAAAGGGCTTTATTGACTTAAATATATAAAGATAAATTAAATAATAATAATTTAAATATATACTGTACATATATATATAAATTATATTGAAAAGGGAAACAAATTCCAATACATACAAAAAAAAAGCTGAAATTCAGTCTTGAATGATTTTTTAATATGCCAGATTTCTTTAAGGAGGAGGAAGGAGGCCCACACTTACTGCCAAATAAAAACGGATTCATGTGTGTTTACAGTCCCCTCCATCCCTGATTGCATTGTGGAGCTGTGCAGCATGGAGGAATGATTGGCAGGATAATGTGTGTTTTCTCAAATAAAAGCAGCTATAGGGCAATAAAAACATATAACAGTGAACTGCACGGAGAGACAATACTGTTGGGAAGAGCAGAATATAGAAAGAAGAAGAAGAGAGCAGTGGACTGCAGATCTCAGAGGAAGCCTGTAGACATTTGATTTGAGTGAGTATGAAGTCTTACAGGGTCCAGCATGAAGAAGTTGAGGCCCGCGCCGGTGCTGAGGGCCACCAGGGTGGCGCTGCCGTACAGGGTGTAGCCCGCACACACGATGTTGTGTCCCGGCTGCAGGGCGTCTTTCTCTGTGGGCTCCCCCTCTGATACCTGAGCCACCAACAAAGAAGAAAACATGAACAGTGGTATCCTGCAGACTTCAGTTCCCCGGACAATACGAGCCTAAGAGTGTCTGCTTCAAGGACTGTATGCAACAATATTTACAGCAAAAAGGGTTCAATCAACATCCATAGTGAGGGGGATAAAAGGGGCCACATTTACTCAACCTGATAGTGTACAAACAAAGAGAACCACCATCTATCTATTTTAAAAGCATGTCCATTCAGAGAAACAGGTAAGAAACGGGTGAAGAAACCCAAACGTGAATAACTTACGACTTGTTTAAAATGAGGCAAAGCAAAAAAGCAGACCAATAAAGTATCTATTTTATATTCAATCAACCCAAATGTTGGTCTTTCTATGTCTCGCAGAAAGGCTCGAACAGATTATCTGGACAACAGTGCCCCCTTGTGTCTGCAGACTGTTACTGCACGTTACAATGTGTATTTGCAGTATAAATGTGCTAATATATAACATATAAAACTATTCTGACACTCACATGCTCGCGTTTCATAAAACGTGATGAATGTAGCTATAATATAATTATAATTATTTTTTAAAATGCCTAAACTATATTTGTTTGATGCTTTTTTTTTTTTTCTTGATTTATTTCTTAATTTTAAGGTATTTCTCCCTCTTTAGTACAAGGAACTGCAGAATTGCAAGAAAGTGAAATTGCATTAAATGTAATTAGTCATTCTAAATGTAATACATACAGTCAGAGGACTGAAGGTCTACAATGAGCTATAATCAATTTACAAACAACATTTGAAACATTTAAAAGCACAACGCAGACATGTTTTCTGTTAGGACAGTTTTGCTGCAGGGATCTCGTAACCTTTCCTTGTACAATACATTCTTTAACTTATAATTGACTATGTCTGGAATGAGCCTCATGAACTTCAACCCCCTTTTAAACAAAGAATTTAACGTTTCATGATATTTGTGACATCAGAATCTTCTCTTCATGGTTTGTGCAGACTCACCCGTTTGTAAATGGCAAATATGGTACCGATAGAAGCCAGGCAGTCGATGTTACTGGAGCCGTCCAGGGGGTCAAAACAGACTATGTACTTTCCCTGTGACGGAACAAAATATTATCATGAGTACTTAGAAAAAAACAGTCACTCTATTTAACCTGCTTCTCTTCCATTTTCCATTTGTTTCATGCCCTTTTTAAAATGACAAATAATTCTCACTAGCAGGCTCTGCATAGAGATAATAGAGTGACAAGAATCCAAATGAATGAATAAGTCATATTATAAACAGCATTCAGATGTTAGACCTGATATCAATGTTCAGTTCTCAATAGCAGCCAGGAGATTATTTATATATTTATTGAGCAGATATAGGAGGATAGGGCAGTTATAAGTCGGGGCAGGTGCTATGTCAACTCTTTCACTCTTTCACTTTCAGTTGTACTGCATTCAAGAGCAAACACTGTTTGTGTTATTAATGACATTCCTCTAAACACATCCTGCAGAGTGCCACACCATATTGATATTACTCTATATTAGTAATCGATATTACTCTGACACAAGGTTTCTGCTGTGAGAAACTATTCAGAACAAGTCCATCCTCTGAAAATTATTTCGGATATTACGATGTTGGGTAGCAGTGGATGTCAAATTATGAATCTCAAGAAAGTTTCAGGAACATTTCAGCTTCATAAGTAAATGCAACTAATACACAATGCAAATGTTTATCGTGTTACTTGCTTTTATTCTTTTTTAAATGTGAAACAATTTGAGCTTGTATAAAAGTTGCTATACAAATACAGTTTATAATAATAATAATAATAATAATGATTATTATTATGCATACTGTATACTGCTTGCCCTCTCATTTTGAGTTTAATTGCTTTTGAAAAGTTTCTATTTTTATTTCTATTCTCATATTATTTTTTTTTCTCTATTTATCTGTACTTCTTTCAGTCCTTGTGCTGCTGCCTGGGGATCAATTAAAAGCACAATCTTATCCAATCAACTTTGAAATGACAGGACAGGCGTATTCCTGCACTAATGCAACTTAAAAGCATCTTTTTAAAAACCTAGTACATCCGTCATCATGCCGTGTGGCTGCTCACCCTCTTATCTTTGGGGGTGATGATGAGCTCCTTGTTCTCCTCCGACACCATGCAGCAGGTGCTGTAGGAGGCCTGCAGCATGTTGATGACCAGGTCGTTGGACAGCACGTCCAGTTTCTTCACATCGTCGCCCGTCACGTTCACGGAGCCCGCCAAGCCCTGCCTGTGTGTCAATCAGCAGCCACCTCTTACTCACACAGTCGTGTAAAAGTGACAAAGCACATGAACTCTAGAGCTGTACTTCAGTACAAATTCGAGGCACTTGTGTATTTCCCTTTTTATTCAGATCTATACTTCTACTAACGTCAGAGAGGGAAATATCGCATTTTGTACTCCACTACATTTGTCTGTCAGCTTTAATTACGTTTCAGGTTGTTACTTTTAATTCCCTTGCCTTCCAGATTTGGTGATTCTGAATTTGTGTTTCTTTATGTGTTGAGAAAATCCTCCTACTTCTCAAGCTAAGTAAACTATTTAGAAAGTTTCTTAGATCAGCTGGATCGTCACAAATCTGAAAACAGGAATGTGTTTCTGAGCTCATGAAAAGTTAACTTTTAACTTAAAAAAAAAAAAATGTAACGCTGTAGATTAAACTACCCAACAGAATATAAAAGAGTAACTTTAAACATCTACAGCAGGAAAATACAACAGAGACATTAATACAGCAGTAATATTAATCCAGAAACATCATATATAATAGCAAAAATACTGACAGGGAACATTTTACTGCACAATGAGTACTCCCCCACATCTGTGCACAACTACATTATAGTGTTTTATAAACCATGTATTAAATATTTGTATACTGCTTAGAAATGCTAAATAAGGGGACTAGAAGTAAAGTGTCACTTGTCAGTATTACTGCATGAATATCAGTAAAACATTGGGAAAATATTAATTCATACTTCATTTGATGGTACTTGTGTATTCCTCTAAACGAGCTCCAAAAAATCAGAGCGTTACCTCCATTAATGTCGATGGTTACTGAATGTTTTGTTTGTGCAGCGCTAACATTAGAGCCACGCTTGGATGTCAAGGTTTGCACGCAGCCTAAAAGGCAGTGCTGCTGAAGAGACAGAACACTGGCTTCTCTACAACGTCAATTAACCTTAGCAAAGAGCTGGTTATCTTGCAAGAAAAGACACTGAAATGTAAGCAATGTCTTTGCTTACAATACAGCAGCTTGACTTCTACGGCGTTCAAAGTAAATCAATGGCATCGGCACTTCCTGCTCGGTCACTCCACTGCGTCTACGGTTGAGCGTTGAAATCGGACAACTTCTGAATCCTCAAAGTACACACAACGCTCTTGGCTCATATATCTACTGTGGGAGTGAAGCAAAATGTCACACAACCAGCGTTAGCCAGACACTGAATTCCTACCGGCTCTATGACCTTAACCTCTGACCTCTCTGTGGAGGGAGGCAAGCAACACAAGTTGTACTATCTTTTTATGAAAAGATCAAATCCGCACATTAGTCTTTGTTTAATCATAGATATATCTCACAGTCAGAATGTAATGCTACCAGTAGCACAGTACTTACAGGTGGGCCAGGCCTGCCTTGCGCACAGCAGAAGAAATGGCTTTAATGGCGGTCAGCATGGCATTGATGAGCTGGGTCAGCTCACCGGTCGCCCCCTTAGCCTGGCGGCCGGTCTCGATGACGAACCGGGTGAGGGTCCATACGTCCGTGTCAAACGTGGACTGGTCCGTCATGCTGGCTTCTGGTCCTTCTGTCCCTCCTGGTGGGCAGCAGATCGGGCGGAGGACGGGCGGCGAGTGAGAGACCTCATTATAAGCCACGTCCTTTTCATACCCAGAGCCATGAAAGCAAGCCAAGGGGAGCTATTTGTGAGTGCAGACGAGGGGAAGCGCGAATGTCTGTGAGTTCGTGTGTATTTGGAGATGGGTGAGGAGGTGTCAGGTGTCAGCTGTGGAGACGGACACAGTTTAACCCTGCACAAGAAAAGCCCTGTGTAGTAAAAGAGGAAAAAAAAGAAGCTTGCAGCATGTTAGACAACAGTAACTCAAAACCTTGAGAGCTCTAAAGTACGTTTTCAGTATTTTAACCACATTTGTTTGCACATCAACCTGAGATCAGTCTGGTGCTGCAACAATAAAGGAACAACTTTCCACATCTCCACGTTCATGTGGGGAACTTATGTTTAAACATCCTGCAGGAGATTTTTTTTTAACAGAACTAAAAGCCTGTACACATAATACTGTAATATTTCAACAGTATTATAAAATAACTCTTAGTTTAAAGGGATTTTTTATTCAGTATTTTATGTTTCTGAGATGAAAGACACCTTGGTTAAAGACTGAGAGGGAGAAAGAGATGTGAGTTTATTATAAAGAGAGTAAAAGCAGCCTCAGTTGGTAGGTTTTAGCATAACAGCAGCTCAAGTAAGCTTCAAAGGTCATTTGGGCTCAGTGAGCCTCGATTGACCTTTAGCTTAAAGGTCGACTTCTCTGGATACAGTATCTCTTAACCTTTGTTGATAGTATATCTTACAGATTTTAAATTTCTAAAAACGCAATGACTTTTTTTTAGACCAGTTTTTTTTCCTGTCCAGAACAGCGCAAGTGACCCCCGATCGTTATTGAACCACATCAATGCAATCAGGCTTTAAATATTTAGGGAAGTTCTTCTTTGGCCCTCTGCAGTCTACTCAGTGGTTACATTGAACAGGTCTAAACTGGGATACTGGTCCATAGTATGTTCATCTGATCATCCATCCTTCTGTTTCTGAATCTCTTTTGCTAAAGCAACACGCTGCCTGTTTATTCCAGCTTGTTACATTACAGGTCATTTAGCACTAATCCAGAGTGATTTACAGTGAACTAACTACAGGGACAGTCCCCCTGGAGCAACTCAGGGTTAAGGGCCTTGCTCAGGGGCTTAATGGTGGCAGCCTGGTGTTGAACTCACAACACAACACACTTCCAGGCATTGTTGTGCACTTGACACTGCTCTCCATGTCCAAAACAAACCCTTTATATAAAACATTTGTAAGGAGGACTTTTTACATCCTAAAAGCATCCTCTCGGACATCTGACTGTACACAATCAAGCTTAGTGGATTCCAAACTTTTGACTGGTAATGTCTGTAAAAGGCTGCAGATTTCTTAAAAAATGTTTTTTTTTTTTTTTTTTTTTTTTTTTTAATAAATTGCATTTCTAAAATGTTGATGCCATAGTGAAAAAAAAAAAAAAAAAAACACAAAAAAACCCAGCAAATTCTCAATGAATATACAAACTACATGTTAGTGAGTTTTGAAGATGCGACACACATTTCAAAATGATGAAAACACAGATTTAGACTCATCGAGAGACAAACAGAAGTTGTTCACATAATAAAAAGGCGTCGTGTTTGTTTGCATAGAGTTTATATTTGGTTCTTCACGCAACGGGAATACATGTCCTTTCTTATTAACAAAAAGGCACAACTGGAGGTAAACAGGATGAAAAGTCTTCAGGTTTGGTTTATTCAAGTGCATTTGTCTTTGTTTTTTTGGCACGTTTGGTCTTTGGCAGTTTTCTGTCGAATGTGTGCGTAATTGAGCTTATGGTACAGTTCTCTCTATTATCCGTCAGCAGAACAGGAACATTGCTGGTATGGCATTAAAAACCTTATAACTACACTTTTGTGTTTTAACTGGAGGAAATCCCCTGACAGTCTTGGTCATAAGGAACCATTTCAAACTCAACAAATTGTCAAAAAAATACATTTGCGTCAAGTTTAAAATGCAGCTGACTTCCAGTTTGGAGTTATGAGGTTTCCACCGCACAGGGACAGAGTCTCTGCCGTCTCACTTCTTGCCATGTTTCTGGCAGATGGCGACGTACTCCAGGACGTCCTCGGGGGAGCCCATAGCCACGGGAGCCCGCTGGTGGATGCTCTCGGGCTGGATGTCCAGAATGGGCTCGAAGCCGTTCGAGGCCATGCCGCCTGCCTGCTCCACGATGAAGGCCATGGGGTTGGCTTCGTACAGCAGTCGCAGCTTTGAGGAAGAGGGAGGAGTTTAGTTTTACATTATAATCTAACATTTGATGACTTTCATACTTAGTCGACTATACTTCTATACTTCTAGCCACTGCCGCAGAATGATCTCCGGGTCTGAAAAATTAAGCTAATGGGGAAGTGCCTTAAACCGGAGTTCTCTTTAAAAAAAAAAAAATTAAATAGTTTATCTGTTTAGTTTTTTAAATCTGCAAATTGTATGAAGCAAATCTAACGTTTGCCCCGAGTATAATAAAAAGTTTATCGTTTTAACTTTTATCCTTCTCGTTTGCATTTGTTGCTGCAACTGACTGCAAAGAGCCTCTTTGTTCGTGGACTTACAAAGACTGGTTACAGGACTTATTTATTAAAAAAAAAAAAAAAAACCCAACTATTTTATTCTTAATTTCTCTGCACTTAAAAAACACTCATTGCGCCCTCGGTCATATGCCTTACAAGTCAGGCGCTTTCTACCCTTTTAAAATGTGACAACATGATGTTTAGCTCAGTCTTGCAAACAATGGAAGGATGTGGAAAGTGAAGAAACAACATTGTGACACTTTCTTCAGTTTGCTCTCATGTCACAAGTCACACTGAACAAACGGTTTTTGATGGAACCCAATATAAGACCAAAAGCCAACAATAAAAATGATCCTATCAAAAGTATCATCAGTTTATCCAAAGCCTCACGCATCGTATTCCTCTGTGACGTAGATCTCCGTTGTTGACCAATAACTATTAAAAGCTCATGGTGCCGCTCTTATCAAATGATTTACCCTTTAAAAAACATTTTTTTAACGGCACATTCATCACCTGTATTTAGAAATGTACGTCTTCCTTAAGAGCAACAGACTGGACAGCGAAATCAGGAAGTATTGAGAGACAGACATAGTAGAGTCTTTTCATGGGATTTACTGACAATGACAGTAACATCAGCAGCCTCATCCTTTAAGCCTGTTCACGTGTGTAAACTGCAGGAGGCAGATCTCACCATGTTCAAATGTAACTTTCACAGTGGAGGTTCATGTCTTTATACTTAATATACTTTTACTTCTATAGTTGCATTTGCAAAAATCTGTACCACTCACTTTGTTTTAACATGGAACATTTGTTCCAGAGCTTGATTTGTGTGGGAGCAGCAGAAAGCAGCAGTGGCATCTTACCTTTCCTTGGGGGCTCTTCACATTTCCTGGGTATAAAAAGATGCCTCCATACACCAGCGTTCTGTGGACGTCTGCCACCATGGAGCCAATGTAACGGGCGACGTAGGGCTCACTGCCATCCTACAGACATTTAAAGTGTTGCATTAGAGCTACTTAAACTTGCACTGGACAAGATCTACATTTGAAAACACCTCATCCAAGACTGCAGATAAAAATGTGTCCATCTTGGCAAACACTGGCATATTTACATCTAAATGTTTGTTGATTAATGTCCACTGTCCCCGATTAAAAATAAATACATACAGAAACATTAGCTCTCCCCACACACGTCCCCACGTCAGCGTTACCTGAGGGAACTTCTTCTTCTGCAGGTACTCTGTGACAGCGGGGTCAAAGTACTTTGCGTAACCTTCATTCAAGCTGTAAATCTTGCCTCGCTTCTTGATCTTCACATCCCGATCAACCAGGATAAATTCGCCAATTGCCTGATGAGGAAAAAAACAACCTCAGTAAAAAAAAAAAAATAGTAAAGTAAAAAGTCAAATCAAGATTTATTTTAACATGAAAGACTGGGCCTTCAAGAGAGCACTAACTGGGTCCAGCATGAAGCAGTTGACTCCCTGGCCGGAGGAGATCACCATCATGGTGGCGCTGCCGTAGAGGGCGTAGCCTGCCGCCACAAGGGTCCTGCCAGGCTGCAGGGCGTCCTTCTCACAGGGCTCATCATCTGTGGTCTGAGGGCAACAGTACAAACTAATGTCAACATTCATTTATCATTCCAGCAGTGTGTAGGTTACTTTATTATCTATACCAGCGGCCCCGACCTTTTTGCACCACGGACCGGTTTCATGCAAGACAATTTTTCTACGAACCGGCGGGCACAACAAAACACCCAATAAAGTGCAAAACGTATAATTTAATGACTACATATAATTTAAATGTAATTATTCCATTTTATATTATGCACTTTATTTATATTATTATTACATTTTAATATACAGTATATAATACATTAAAATGTTTACAATAAATATTACCAACACACAAAAAACAAAACAAAAACAAATACGTTTTATTCTTTTTGCGGCCCGGTACCAAATGATCCATGGCCCGGTGGTAGGGGACCCCTGATCCAGGCTCATTTAAAATCTTAATAACTTCAGTACACAATCCAGTAACTACTTAGTTATGAGGCAGAATGACACAAAATGTCTGAAGGAAACATTGTCAGCGTGGCTGCCGTGGGGCAAAGTTAGCCAACAGCAGGGAAGGCCACTATACTAAAAAACATTTATTTTTTATTTATGCAAGTTTACACGTTTGTTGTCTCTCAGAAATGAGTGTGATATGCTTTGGCCTTCTAAAACTAAAAAAAATAAAGAAATAAAAAATAAAATAAAAAAAACACTTTATCGTGGGGATTTTAACCGACGTTAATACCTTTTTGTAGATGGCAAAGATGGTTCCGATAGAGACGAGACAGTCGATGTTGGAGGAGCCGTCCAATGGATCAAAGCAAACAATGTATTTGCCCTGGAAGAGAAGGAAGAGTAGAGTTTTTTTTCTTCTTGGAAACAAACAAAAAAGGTAAGTTTACATTCATATTTACTAGCTGGCTAGTTCCCTACTTACTAGTTTTCTTCTTCTTCCCTGTCTTTTGTTGGTGTATTGCTACATTTCTTGGCACATTGCCACCACATACTGTACATCAGTGGTTTAATGTGACACCGTTGACAGTAATGTGCATTTGTTTCCTTTTGGGCGTGCAGGAGACAAACTAAAAAAGTATAAAACTACACAGGGAACCTGGAACTGTCCCTATTTGTAACAATTAAATACAAGTTTTATAATTACTGGGCAAGTAAAGAAAGTACTTTAATTTAACAGCAACTGAAACCCAAGCCTTTTTCTTACTGAACCAGTTATATGGGATAAGATCCCATGAGGAAAAGGTCTGAAAAACCCAGAGAAAACAGGACAATCCTGTTTTGGTCTTTAGCCGTCTTTAGTCATTTTAGCCGACCTGTCATTCAAAGGTGTGAGATCTCGAATAAATGAGAGCAAGTTTTCCAGAGGGTCCAACGAAACCTCACACAGCCTCGGGCGTAGCAAAACATCCCAGGTTTGGTTTCATCCTTTCTCCCCCGGTCACACTCACCCTCGTTTCTGGCTCTATAATAATAGCCTTCTCGTTCTCCTCAGACACCAGCACACAGGAGGTGAAGGACGACTTGATCATGTTGATGATCAGATCGTTGGACAGAATGTCCAGCTTCTTCACCTGGTCACCCGTCACGTTGGTGCTGCCAGCAATGCCGTAACTGAGGAGACATGAGAGATGATGAGAAAACTGTTACAGTGAGGGTGAACATTCATGAAATTGAAAACTGGCATTAAAAAGGAATTTCACTGATAAAAATCGTGTGCACCAACAAATCAACACCTCTGGAATTCAGCTTTTGGTAGTTTGCCATTTTGTGGGCCTCAGTATGTTTGCTGACGGCTTATACTGCTTTGTTCTGAGGCAAGTTTTACTGGAATGAAATCATGATGAGTAAAGTCTCCCATTAAGAGGAAGGAGAAAATTAAAAACCAGCAAGTGATGCATGACACTGCATTTCTCAAGCGCAGTGGTGAGTTGGTCATCGAGTGAAGTACTGAAGCAAAGCATGAATCAGAATCAGCCGCCACAAAAGTCTAGCGCATGAAAAAGATTTCTGCACATGTAGGTTACATGAAAACAATACAACAAATACAACATTTGAAAATGTACGTTCATATTAAAAAAGGGAATATGTGGGTTTTTAATAGATACTTTTCTCAATCACCTAGAAAAGATACTGCGAGGTGGTATAAACAGAGTTAAAGTAGCACAACACAGCACAAACTAATGATATAATAAGCACAAATACAAACTATTAAAAAACACAGTTATTTAAAGCTATGAGCTAAGAGAGAATGACAACAAAAAGACGCGACAAGGAAATAAACAGTGGTAGGAGAAATACATGGATTTCTCTCATGGACCCTGGCAACAAGGCTGCACATAGTAACCAACACTAAATATTTGTTTTTGTTGAAATAAATTGCAAGTGGTCGAAAACACATGAAAGGGGGCGTGGTCATTTTAGGTATGCGCTTCCTGATTGGCGCACAGAGACCCTGTAACTCCTGCAAAGTTTGTGCCAGCGTGGATACATGCATGGGGCTGTAAGAGCGGCGTTACTTTATAAACAAAGTAACGAGATGTACTCAGCGTGGAGTGTCTACTCACAGGTGCGCGATCCCAGCTTTACGCACAGCGCTGGAGATGGCCTTCACAGCCGTGCACAGCGAGTTGAGCAGCGTTGTGAGCTCCCCGGTGCCTTTCGCCTTCCTGCCCTCCTCCATAACGAAGCGGGTCACGGTCACCACGTTGGTGTCAAAGCCTCCTTGGTCGGTCATGATGGCAGATGCTCTCCTGCAGCCTGAGAGAGTGAGACCTGCAGGAAATGCTGCAGGACTTAAATGCTATGCAACGCGGAACTGGAGTAGAGGCGTGAGGACATGACGGGCCAATCCAGAGCCGCACGAGAGGTGTGGCCCCACTGGAAACCCTCCCCGCTTTGTACATACTGATGAGGAAATGATAGTGTTGTCATGTCCGAATCCAAACTGTCGTTGCGCAAGACAGGAGGTTTGATTGTGTGCATAAACAGGTTCATAATGTTTACTTCGGAAAATATATCTGTCTGTCTGTCTGTCTATCTGTCTGTCTGTCTGTCTGTCTGTCTGTCTATCTATCTATCTATAATGAAAAAGAGAATGTAATCTCAATGAAACAAAAAAAAGTAAAGAAGAGAGCATGAGGAAATCCATCCTTTATTTTTTTTAATTTATTTTTGTTTTACTGTGAAGGCTCATTAATCTACCACATATATGTTCTGACTTTTTAGTCTCAAACCATCTCTATGTAATCAATTACACTGTCACCAAAATGCTTAAAGACATTACAAGTGTTGTTCTTTCAGTATTTTATGTTATCGTTGAGCTTTAGATATTAGCTTGTTGTGTACTTAAGTAAAAGTAGGAATACTACAGTGTAAAATACTTGGTAACAAGTAGCCTAAAAGTCTTGCATTCAAACAAAAGTATTATCATCACAATATAGCCTACTTAAAGTATGAACAAATGTAGTCCTAGTGGAGAAAGTAGCCAACCATAAAATGTAAATACTAAAGTAATGTACAAGTACCTCAAAATTGTACTTAAGTGCAGTGCTTGAGTAAATGTACTTCCCACCACTGCTTGGAGTGAAGTAAAACCACAAACAGGATATGCCTATGTATAAACTTGTTATACTAGTTACTAGTACACTATTCAGTGTCATTTTCTAAAGGTGTGGACATGCTGTTAAAACGCCACAAGGTGGCGCTCGTGGTCAGTCAACCTCGTGAGGGACGCTGACTCTTTGCTCTGTCACTATTAAACTGCAGGTGAGTGTTTGGTAGCCCAGAATATCTTTCACATATTAACTTTATAGCTCCACATTTATGTTTTTATCAAATATTACAAGACATTAAACAAGCTGAGCAATCACAGAAACTGTCACAAATGAGCCACACAAAAAACTGCACTTCTGTGACAATTAAGAAAACATTCATATTAATGCGCCAAACGAAAACCTCCCCAGTAAAGAGTCCAAGAACTATATTTCTTTGCGGAAGATAAACAGGTGTGTTATCCGTCACTACATAAAAGATATTTACTGACTAAATATCTGTAACATTACTATTCAAGTAACAGTTATTAGTATTATAGTCAGGTAGAAGCGAATAATCTCTCGACTTCTTGCTCAATGGTTAGATAAAGTGAACATTAACCAGAATCGGTTAAATAGTCCTTAGATTAGGAAACAAAGAGCTATGGCAGCTCGTTTTCAGCTGGCATAGAAGTTAAATCTGCTTTAACTTTTCACCAGGAAGTCTACAGAGGAAATACTATGACAGTGTAGCTCGGACAGTAAGAAGTAGGCCAACCTTGCGCAGGTAAGGAAGCTACACCTGTAGCTTTAGCTCTCAGCCACAGCACCACTGAGCGGACTCAGCGCGTCAGGCTGGCACCGACTGCGCATGACCGCGGCTAAACAACTCGCTGCTGAGGCGGATAAGTACAAAGAGGCTGCTGCTGGTGGTGCAGACGGGACATGCTGTGTGCCACGGGGCTAAAGTGTAACCTTGTACAAGTTTGACGTTAAATTACTACCGCAACTGGACGATTTGCCCTCCTAGATCTTAACTCACACGGACCATCAGAGAGGACGTGTTGCATTCAAGTCCAAAAACAGCGTGTGGAGACACTTGGCGTCGGGTGAGTTAAACGCTTTGCAGTCGCGGAGAGCTTCTGATACACTAACTTCATCGTCCTTGAAGCATTCAAGCTTTTGATGCCATTTGTGTTAATAACAGCGCGTACAAGTGTTTCCTTTGATAACTTGGATGGGCTCAATGCGTCCTCGATGCATGTTCTGGGTCAGGTGGTCCTGCAGCGACCAGACCAGACAATCCTATGAAGCGCTGCTGGTTAAGCAGGATTATGTTTAAAGTCATATGGTGTTTGTTGTACCTGCTCCTTGTGATAATCTGGTGTATTCACCCCGACCAAACAAAGCTTGTTCCCGCCAGACTGTCGCAGGTGTCATGGAAGTGTTGGAAGAATCCCACATGCTGAACTTTGAGCTCCAAGTGCAGGGCACTGTGGGGACGTCTGCGTATTCATTCAAGATTTAACTTGTAGGGTCTTCTCTTTTTTTTTTAACTTTTTTTTTTTTAAAAAAGCATTTTGCTTTTAAAACAGTTTTCAAACATTGCCCAATCTCTCATGTGATTTTAGTAATCCCTCTCCATTATATGACCCATGCTGACTCATTTTTGGCCATGCATTTAACGGCTTAAATCAGGTCTCACCAATAGATTTGCGAAACACCCTTGACTCAAGCCTCTAAAATAATCATTTTCATTGTATCTGTATGGGCTGTTCAAAGGGCTGTCATCAACTTTGAAATGTTCCATGCAGTATTGTTGGTCACATTCAGCCTCTAAACCACACAGCAGAGTTAAGTCTTCCTCTCCTCTTCTGATTTGGCATGCCACTACCTATTTTCTTACTGCCAGAGGTTGAAGCAGGCAGATGAAAGCTCTGCTAAAGCATTTTTAGGAAGAATAGGAGGGATATAGACCTGGATGGTGGTCCCTATTGTGCTGGTGGAGAGCTGGGGTCATATAGAGGGCTCTTCATCTTCTGAGTTCAGAGGCTTTCCCACTTTTCTTTAGAGATAAAGCACTGAATTGATATGTCAAGGGGAAGAATATGTGCTCTGTGACATCGGTTTAATGAAATTCTTCAGGTTCCAGTGTGGCACTTTTGGACATATCCCTGAATCCATTTTTCTACACTTGGGTATAATAAGAATACAGATTACAAACGGTGCTTTCATCGGAGACCAAACAAAGCATTCCTTCAGACATAAAAGTACCAACCTGCTGTGGCTTTGGTGAACCTGGTGATCTTTTGTACAGTTGTTTTTTTGGGGGGGTTTAAAAAAAAAAAAAGAAATCCTATTTCCCAGGTGTTCACTCAATGGCAATGTGGCTGCTTTTTCTTGTAAAACTGTCTTAATTTATGCCAATAGTTTAAGGTTTGATTTATTTAGGCATGAAAATATTGACTTTGCAGTGCTGCCATCTTAATCAAACATTGCTTACAAAATGTAAGTAAAAAAAAAAACATTCTCCAGACCTTTTATGTAAATTCCCAGATCTACAAGAGCCATTACACACAAGTGCTTAAAAATCTTATCCACTGATTTCAGCCTTGTAAGTAAGTTTAAACGGCATCAAATTCTTTGCACAAAATACACTGAACTGAGAGACAAAATATAAACACCTTTTTAGACTATAAGCAACTCATCTCGGTATAAAATAATACATTTCAACGGCAGCACAAACTACAGCCTCCAGAATGACCTAAATGTAAGAGTTTCAACAAGAAGTGAACAAAAAATCTTCATGAAGATAGGATTTTCTGTCTGTAAGGGCTGTTTATCTTGTACTATATTCGTCCTCTGCAGTGGAGCCAAAAAGCTTGTTTTGGACACTGCAACCAGCAGCTCAGTCTTGTTTTGCTACACCCAATGCAGGACATTAGTATGTTGTCTGTCTGTTCATCTGTCTGCACATTCTGGAGACTTAATAACTTGAAAACATTACAAGGCAGTATTTGCCTTTTTTTTTTTCTTTGCTTTGTCTTAACATTTAGCCATAAGTGTCTGTTATGTTTGTTGTATACTTGTTATGCCTATTGCTGCCACTTAAGGAAAGTATTATTTGTAAAATATCAGCTAATTAATGCTGTTCAGATGAACTATTTATTAGCATCAATGCATCCCATTGCATGTGGGTAGCAGCTCACGTGCCTCTCACTTATTTCACTGCCATTTTGTTCTTACTGTAACAAGCTCGGTGTTAAAATCTGTACATTTTGCATGTCCTGCAGCAACACCCGGAGCATTCCACAGCCTCTCACTGGTTTCCCGTTAACACATAAGCAGATCGGGTGGAAGCACAGCCTGGCGTCGGTTGGTACATCAGCTTAGCGGCGCTCTGAGTCCACATCCTCAGGGTTGGTCAGTCAGCCTATGTGGACATATGGCAGAGGTCTCTCAATTAACACCTTAGTGAGACGACCCTTCTGTCCACAAGATCAAAGCTGGGTCCCCTCTGCTCAGATGTGTCACCCCCCTCCTCCACCCACCCAGTGTCCACCTCCCTGTGATTATGACTCATCCCTCTAGTGTTTGTTTAGAGAAAATGACTTCCACTCCACTGCCCCTTCTGAGCGGGTTGCACTTCAAACCTGGCCCTACTTTTCTTGTAGCTGTACAGTTTTGATGGAATACTCGCCGTGCTGTTTTCTCTGTAATTTTATGTAAAGGGAAATGCTGAGTTGTAATTTTAGTTTTGGTCGAACATCTGTGCATGCTTCTGTCCCATTTGCGCTTGTCTTGCATGTTTTAGTGCTTAAAATACTGTTTTCTTGGCTGCCTTAACTTGAAAAGATGATTTATTTTTTCTGCACTCCACTCTTACTGGTGTCTGCGTTAGACTGCGGAGGTGAAGGGAGTTGATACAGCTGTTCAGATCTTTAAGTGTGGGATGAAGACCTACATGAACCTCAGGGTCTGCTCTGTTATTACAAGATCAAGACTACTTTGAACAGAAGAGCCACTGAAACAAAACAATTAGAGCTCACTGCAAAAACCAAACCTCACTGAGAACTGTAAGAAAAAGTACATATTTGATGAAAGCTAAATCTGTTTATTGAGATATAAGATACGATTGGATATCACATAAGTAGCCTCTAGGTATAAACCTGTCAAATCTAAAACAACAAGGCCAGCACAGCAGATTTTACATGGAGGACTAATAAAAAGAAAAAAAGAAAAGCCAAGCTTCAAGGAATCCTCCTAAAAGATTTCCAGGGGCCTGGGGCAGCTGCCAGGCCACAACCCCGCATTGTTTGCAAATTTGCTAGGAAGTCATTATTGGCGTGATCAAAGCTCTGGCAGAAGTGCTTGAAAATCTTTTTTAAATCTGTGCTTGCTGGAGTTTAGAGGCTTAACGGAGTCAGAGATCGATTGGGAGACATTTGTGTTGGCTGCGTTTGGCCGTTCCTGGTGCCACCATTTTTTTTATTAAGTATATATTTTTTTAGGTCAAATTCAGTTGACTTAAAGTTGTCTGTCCATTTTTCATCCACCCACAGGGCCGCAAATGTGGCTATAGACTTTAAGTATGATCCCTAAAAGATATTGTAAGTGTAATAGAAGAAGACTGTTTGTTTTAAGAAATGTTCATTTTAAGAACCAAACTTCCCTACTTTCACTCTGGTGCTTTTTATGGCTCTGGTGCTCCTTTTGTGTCTAAAAATAGCTTTATGAGAGGAAGCTGTTGTCTTGCTGATGGTAGACTTGATGACCTCTTCTACCCTTAAGGCCTGTAGAGCTGAAGGCCCCGTCAGTGGCATCTGCTGAGGGTTGTGGACTGAGTTCATTGAAATTCTTGCAATCCTGCATTTCAGCTGGTGCACCACCTACAGCCACTGAGGCGTTGCAGAAGAACAAACGGACACGTGTGCAAAACTCTGAGCTCACAAACTCTCATTATATATCGCAGTATTTTTGGCTGAAATGTTTCCTCCTTGTGACTCAAATAGACTTTCATCTATGTGAGGATCCTGTTTTAACCATTTGGAGAACTTTTAGAGGCGACAGTCCTGCATGCTTCAACTTGTGTGAGATTTCTGTGGAGAGGCAAATTGTTGTGGCGATCATAAATGAGTATTTCTCTGTGAAACTGGGATTAACCCCGGCTAAACCGTGAAGTGTGCTTCACAAAGATGTTTTGTTTCTTGGTATGTTAATCCCTTTTCTTTCATTCATGCCTCCGCCCAGTCATCATGTGCTCTTTGTATCAAAGACGACCGGTAGGGATAATTGACATTTGCCATTAATTTAGTTTAAATGAGGATTTTTGAATTGCTGTTCTTTAGCCATTTCCCAAACTTTTGCATATCCGTTTCCTCATTAATACCTACTGAGTTGTTTAATGAGTAGATATGATTTGACTTACCTTTTCATAAACATTTCCTGGAAAGCTTTTATTTTTGTGTGGAATTGTACAGATCTCTGCCGTGAAGCCGTGTCATTGTCAACCTTGCTTGTCGTGGCCACGACTTTCTACTTTACTCTGATCTCTGCTAAAGCTAATGGGCTAATCCTGTGAAACCAGTTAATTACACACTGAAAAGAGAAGCCGCACTGCTTGACGAGGCTTGCTGTAAATTATTGTTTTGATATTTGCCAACAATGGGAGGGGTGGCAGAAAAACTGAATGTGTTGAGGCAAGGAAACCTGAAGGACAATTATCTTTCACTGCCATACCCAAGCTTGAAGGAAAACGCAGATGATTTTCACTTTTTTTTTTTCCACCATGGGATGGGACGGCGTTCTCAGGGTAACCATTTATTTTTAAAACAGAAAAGCCCGTTGCACTTGGGTGACAATATCCCTTCATTACAAGACAATATCCCTTCATTAGCAAGTGTTGATCCTTGAAAGATTGTTTTAACATTTACATTTTTTATAACTGCTATAAAAGCCTTTTAAGTTTGCTATACAACTACCTATACTAAGTAATTCTCATCCATCAAAGATGTGCGACCTGGAGCTGAACAGCCGCTCGCTGATCATTTCTCTTACAAACTAGATGATGTTGATCTTTCTCCAAGACAGTGTAATACTTCCATACCTCCGACATTTCCTTTTTAATTTTATTTGTAGACAAACCACATGTGCGTGTATGCCAGAGTTGTTTCCAGCCAGTGGCGGCTTCTCTGAATCAGCAGCTGGGTATGCCATGTCCCAGTCCAACCACAAATGACTAGAACAACATTTAGCTGGCGCAAAATTGATATGACGCAAGAGATGAACATCGGTGACTGTCTTAATTGGATAGGCCAACTGCCGTCAAAAAGGCGAATATCGGCATTGTTTTTAATTCTATTTAGATGTGTTTGAGTGAATTCCTATGGTGCAGAACTTGTGCAGCATTGTGTACTAAATGAGTATCATGGATTAGCAGGGATTAAACCAGCTGTCCTGTTACTGCCTCATTTATTCTAACTAGACCTCCACAATACTTGAAGCTTTCTCTGCCTGTGTACTCGGTGACCGCTGTGACTCTGAAGTGCTGCAGAAATGATAGAGATCAGCAATTTGTATTTACAAAACTTCCACGTCTACCTTTTGTCAGAAGGAAGTGTCAGTTGAGTAGAAGCGGCTCACCCTCTCATTATCCCTTCAGAACTCCTTGTGAATGAAAGGCAAGTCGTCTGAAAAGGGAGGAGGGAAAAATCCCGCCTGTTTCTTGTACGTTAAGCAGGACAAGGCAGGTGCAAAGGGAATTCAGGGCTCAATTGATACAGTGCTAATCTCTCAGCTATGCAGGCATGCACAGACTTTGTTTGTCAAGTTGAAGCATTCTACATGCAAGGAATCTGATTCAATTTTAAGCAGAACTCAACTCTTATCAGAAAGGCTAATTAGGTGGCATGCTAGCCTAGTTTACCAAAAGTACCAGATTCTGTTTATGAAATAATATATACTTTTCCATTGGCTTCATTTGGTAGTTTTCAGACTTAGTCAGACTCTCAATGCAATGGCAGTCTAAACATAACAGGAGAGAACCAAAATGCTCCCAAACTCTTACCAGCTTAAAGCGAGTCTATGTAATTTATTTCCGTAACTTTGTATCCTATTGCTGTTGTGTCTTGACCAGGTCTCTCTTGAGAATGAGACCCTGTGTCTCAATGAGATTACTTGTTAAATAAATAAAAATAAAAAAAAACAATGAGCAGCGCACGGAAAAGGAAATATTTGTGTGAATATCTGCTGGCTACACCAGAACCCCAACAATATAGCTAATTGATTACTTGATTTATTATTACCAATTGATAAAGTAAGTTTTTGTCTCTGTACAGGCATTTTAATTTAAAGCTTGAAAAAACACTTCCTGATATCTTATTATTATAGAAAGTGTTTTTCTCAAAATGTTGAACTATTCCTTTTTTAAAAATCAGCTTAGAAATCTTTGCTTTTTAAATGAGAGCTTTTTTTTTTTTTTTTTTTTTTTAAATACCAAAGGATCGCGGAAATAATTGATAATGAAAATAACAATTTGTTGCAGTCCTAGTTTTAATTCTCTAAAGGCCACTATTGAAGAACTTTCAATCCATTGTAAATCAAACTACAGTTGACGGTGGCATGTTTCATTCTCAAAAGAAAGCATTTGGGTGGTGCATCACTTGAGAGGTAAGGCATACTTTTACCAGAAAAGCTTGTGCAGCCTTTTTACCCAAGGGCTATTGGAAACGCCCCCAATTTCCCCACACTTTCATTGTCCTCCATACCAGACAGAGCTGTTGAATTTGGCTCCTGCCGGGGATGCCACCGTTTACGGCTCAGAGAACCCCAGAGCCTCGGCCCACCGGTCACCAGGCTGCTCATGTTACAGTCTCCCTCACTGGCTGGTGTTGTCAGGTTACTGTGCGTGCGCGTGTGTGCGGTGTCTGAACGGCTGTGTTGCGATTGGCTCTTGCTCTGCCTTGTGAGACAGTGTAAGGTGACGTCTCCATGTTAATCCCTCATTTCTCTCTGGGATGTTTTCTCCGGTTGCACTGGGAGCTGTCTGTGTTGGATGCAGCTGAGGGGAAATGCAATCACACAATATCTTTGAGACCTCTCGGACGTGAGGAAGGTGAGTGCAAAACATAACTTTAAGTCTGGAGTTGCTCATAGAACTGTTGCATGTCTTCTTTATTTGTAATTTGCATGCTCTGTGATGCCACTGAATGCAGCATTGAGCTCTTATCTCATGATAACTTCCAGAGGAAAAATGTGACTAAATTACTTCTTTCCTAAGATTAACCGCTATGAACATGTGTTGAACGTTGTTTGTTAAATGGAAAAACATCAAACTTTCTGTTAGTATTTGTCTAGTATGTTAGTGTAAATGCTGATAAGCCATAGTTGCACAGTTGTTATCTGTGAGATGCTGTGAACTGGTTTAAGGGTCTAGTCAAAGATTAGGGGTTTAGGGGTCTGTTGTGTCTACAGCTGCTGCTCTACACATTCCCAGTGAGGATCCAGTCACTCTGACCTTATGGCTGTTCTGGGGCTCCACCTCTATGGCTCTGCAAAAATATACATGTTGTGGACTTTTTGACATGACACCGGCTGATATTACGGTTTTAGGTGTGTGTTGTTGTTGTTCAAACAAGCTCTGGTGTGTTTGGTTCAGTTTGTTCAGGCTGTAGTGAAAGCTGTCGGTTGTCAACATGGCCAGACCAAGACTATCTTTATTTTATTTATATAAAAGTTTGTGGTATCAGAGCAAAATGGACCAACTACAGGATTTTATGATGGTAGATTATGCAAGTTTATTTCACATCAATTATGACACAAGACCCCTCCTTGTTATCCTGTTTCTACCTGTTGTTGTTGTTGTTGTTGTTATGCAAAACTTGTCAAATTTGGACAAAAAAAAGAAGCTTGTATTGACTGGTGTCAAATAGTTTAGTATGACTTCATGTTTACTCCTAGGTTATTGTTTTTAATAAGTCAGCGTGAGCACAAAACAAAGAAGAAATAAGTTGTCAGGTAGTCAGTAGTGTCCTAAGAGTCTACAGCCAGGCTAGCGGCTCTGAGAGGCAGCACAAGAAATGGAATTTGCATGAATAAATTTTACTTGACTATGATGTCCCTGGAAAAAAATGTATACAACTCATTGCAACTGGCACTGAAGTTTTGCACTGTGCTGGTGTTGATGGCCCATGATCACTTGCTTGTGGAAAACAAAAGGTGCAGGAGTGACCAACAAACTACAGGTCAGCTATACGTGACCCTGACGGCAACCGCTGACATGCTTTTTGATGTGTACTGGGTTGTGTTTTATCAGATTCACTGTCATTGCAAAGATGCCAACTGAAGAAGAAAGTCTACTTTGAAGTAAGAAGCTGGAATTATTTGTTGCCTCACAAACTGGCAGTCATGACATTAATCCAACATTCATTCTTTCTTTAAGAAGACAATAACTGAGAAATGAATCATGATGAAGAGTCGTGTCACAGCCACATAACATTTTGGAAATGAGGCTTTGACATCACATTCTTTTAAATGTGAAATTAAGGCATCAGACAACCAGAACTTTTCCTCTAATCAAAGTAAATATCTGATTTCCGCTGGTCATGTAACAAATGCTACAGTCGGGTGATGAAAACGACACTCTTACAGTGGTCCTTAAATCCCATGCAAAGCTGTATTTTTCCAGTCAAAGGTCTTTCATAAAACCTCATGGCTTTTTCAAAATTCTTTTTCATTCGGTGTACAAACATCTTTCCAAAAGAAGAAGGTTGGGCGTTTCTCTGTAAACTAACACTGCAGCAGTAAATTATTTCCTCTTGCGGTCAGTGGGGCTTTGTTTACAATGGAGTTTGACTCCCTGGTGACACCATTGATCTTATCTGCTGTGGTTAAAGCTTCTGTGCACATGAAGGCCTGCTGTCAGCACACGCACCATGTGGGGAGCGTTTTTTAATATGAGGCTGCGTTTGTTGGAGGCCGCATTCCAACATCCCACGTTAATTATAGCGAGAACACGCTTGTGTGTTCTGTAATCAACACATGGGCGATTGGGTGAATGTGTAATGATTTGCGGTTTTATTTATAAAAGTTTTTGTTGATACTTGTGTGTTCACTTTACTTGAACTACGTTGCAAAGACTGTGCGGCTGTTGGTAAAGTGAAGGATGTTTGGCTGCGTGACTTCTCGTCCTCATCGCTGTGGTGGACTCGGCTTGACAATGGCCCCGCACCCTCTCAGGTTTCAGTTTCCACAGAGTGAGGGGCAGATCACCATGGCAACGCCGTCCACAGGTTCACCGACCTATCCCATGTTCCCTCTCTGAGGAGTGTCCAGCACAACGGCGCCTCCTGCCAGCCGTCTGAACGAAGGATGGGCTTTGTTCAAGACGAGACAAGTTGTTATAAGAATTAGTTTTTGGTACAACCTATTTAATAAATGGTTTCCCGTCAATGGCATGTAACTTCAGTTCACTCATTCCTAACTACACTGGACTAAGCCTGTCGCGATAACTGACCTTGTTGCACAATATATTGTCCCAGAAATCATTTCTAAACGATATTGTCATTTTAAGACCATTTTATGCCACTGATGTAATGATGATATCATAGCATAATAATGCGAGTAAATTTTCAAAGAGCAATGCACCTTTTTTTCATTCTTAAGAATATTCAGACATTGGAAAAGGAATGATATTCTATTGAATATTTAAATATCCTAAATAAATAAAACGTAAAAAAAAACAAAACAACCAAATCAATAATTAAAATTGACTCTTGGGCTCTGAAGAAAAATTGCCCTAAATAAATACACTTTTGGACCAGGGATGTAAAGAGTCATTCATTCCTTAATAGGCAATTATGTTTCCAGTTTCTCAATGGTTGGTTACGTTTGTTAACAAAGTAACAACATATTGGCTATAAATAAGATGTAAACAAGAAATCCTTTTTATTCGGCTTATTCCCAAAATGAGCTGTGGACGATAAATCAATAACAGAAACATTATTGTGGTCATGGCAATATATATAGTATAAATCGATAACATAATTATCAGTTTCAGCTTCATTTTCTAGTTATTCTCATGCATGTTTGACAAAATAAAAGGGTTGAATTTTAATCCCTATGACAACATTTGCTTCATATACTGTGTTATAGCTCTCGTATCTTGTAATTGATTAGTACTTTTTTATTGAGCCTTTATTTACTGGAGAATCTTAATTACAGTTAAATAATGTGACACTTAAAAGCTGTAGATGGGTAGTTTCCCAGCAGTCCTGAGCCCGTTTAACAGGCTGTTGAAAGTCTGTTTTTGTTTATTCAAATTTAGAGATGGTGCTTCCTCTTTTAATAACTCAGCTGGGTCTAACATTTTACTTATTGGGACAGAAGGCAAATTTGGAGTTGAGATACTGCAACAGGTGGAACATTGATCCCTGAAATAACATTTTATTCTATATTGAAATGAGATAATGTGTGTATATATGACTAAATCCCCTACCCAGTGACCTTCACACAACAGAGGCATGGAGCCTGGCTCGGTAACTGCTACCAAACATGGTCAGTAAGCTCCCGTTAGCTAGCGCAGCAACAATGCCAAAGCAGCTAATTGTGAATTATCCAACTAGCTGCTGTTAGATAAGATACACAGCTGATTGAGTGAATGTTTGAGTTATTATTTTTAAATGAGTAGCCTCTCTTCAGGTATTTTAGCTGAACTAGAAAAAAGATGTTAAGAGGCTAACTTTGCTTTTTTTCTTGCATTTCCTCTTTGGTTGCTCGGCTATCAGGAGCTAGCTGGTTAGCAGACAGCGTCTGGGACGAGGCCTTTTATGAAATGTGGCTTTTCAAAAAGGGCATTTTAAAATAAAAATATCTAATTGAATAAAAAATAGAAATTTAACACTAATAAATCTGTTACTTTGAGGTTTATTTATATATTTTACTGTATTTATTTATTCATATGATCATTTATTTCCAAACATAAGCTTCTCATTTATAGCAGACAATCCTTGATTTGACCTGCTGAAATGATGGCGGTCACTGGTTTAGTATTACAGTGACTAAATGATGGTAATTCTTCAAGTTGAACAAACGGCAAAATGAGATACTGTTGTCTTTTTAAAATGTGCTCTGTACACTTGACTCTGCCAAAGCTTTTTTTTTTTTTAAATTTTTTTTTTAAATGCTCAGCCAAAGATGTTTTGATATTTGGGACGATATAAAATGTAATATATCCAATGACAAACGGCAACAGAGGTATGTGGAGTGTCTCCGGTTAATTGACTAGCCTGAAAATGAAAACCCTGCATAATTAATTAATTAAATTCAATATTTTGAAGAGTGTTGACGATCACTTTTCCCTTTTCGAGCTTGTATTTGGAGGACATTTTAAACAAACAGGCGGTGGCGGTATAATGTTTCAGCCAAGTTTTGACCACAAATATAATAATAATTTATCTTTGACTGTATCTTTTTATCTGTTGTTCCTTGTTTATACAGCTACTCTCCCTTCCTCTCTCGTCTCGTTTTGCATATTCAGTGACATCTGCCACCAAACCTTTCCACCAGCAAATGCTGATTGTTCCTGCCTTCCAGCGTCGCTGAACTAATAGCAGAGCACGGGTCACCACTCGAGTCAATATTTGTTCATGGACGGCGCCTTCTGGGCAGTTTGTGTGTCTGTTTTTATTAGATGCGGTTAGTGATGTAGCTTCATATGATAATAAGAATAATCTATGTAAAAAGGTTAAGCTTCAGCCTATACCTTTTCAGTCATTTTCCCCCCTTTAATAATTCCTTTTTCATTTCTTATGTGGATTCTTTTTGGCAAATTGTTAATAGGGACCAAAATAAATTTCTACTACTATAATCCAAGCCAAGTTTTTAGAAAGTGTGCTTAATATGGGTCCTCAAATGAAAAGCAAGGTAATCCAGTCTGATTATTTGCATCAAGTAATTGAATATTACTTGAGTGTTACTACTTTAAAGCTAAAATATTTTCACCCCCGAAATGTTTTACAAATCAAGAATTATTTCTCTTACCGCTAAAATAAAGTTTAGTTGAAAGATGGGCAGTATTTTGCTCAGAAACTCATGTTCTGTAATTTACTATATCGACTTAAATGGCAGAATAGTGGACACAACTTAAAAAAGATTATAAAACCTGAGATGTTTTCAACACTGTAACAATTCAAACTAATTTCAGACCAAAACGGGGAAGTTGCAAATGCTTGTGATGCTTCTTTTCCCACCTGACCCCCATCAAGTTAAACCATAATACTGTGCAGTACATATACCTGTTGTTGTTGTTGTTGTTGTTGCATTTGTTTTTAAGTTCCTGTACTGAGTCTCCAAGGATTGTGACAAATTATTGAACCGATTGATGGATGTTTTCAAATTGCCCAGCCAAACTTGCAACACAAAAGTGCACTTCTGCATCCAACAAATTGTCTAATTAATTTAAACCTACAGTCGCCGATCTTGCATTGTTTAGTCATTTTCTATATAGGTCCATAAAATTGCGACTAAAAACCTTTTCATTTGCTACTTAAGGTTTCATTTCACAAAAGTAAAAACTCAACTGAGCTGAAACTGGAAAAATACAGCGACAGTAACATCTTAATGCCAGAATTAAAATGAAGGCACGATATCAAAAATAAGATAATACTAAAATTCTTTACTTATTATTTTTACATTGCAAGAAGTACAACACATTTAGTTGTGGGAATATTTAGCTGTCAATACAAGCTTGGGCATTTTTTATTCCGGCTATCAAAACATGAGTTTTTAGGAGTGATTTTAAAGTGATGCTGAATTATTTTGACAGCACTGAGAGAAATGTTGTTCTCTCCTCTGGATCATTTCCAAAGGTGACAGTGAAAATTCCCAGAATACCTTGGGAGTTAATCCCTTATTTTTTGTGGAAGTGGGATCCACCCAGCAGCCATAACGCCAAAGTGTTTCCAGAGGAATGTTGGTGCTATTGTCGACCAGGATGACTCCCACTGAGAAGACACCCCCCTCTTCCTCACCCCCTCACCCCCTCACCCCTTCACTGCCAACACAATACAATGTGTTGCATTATACGTATGAAGGCATGCTACTGTTTTCGTAGCCTATGACCCTGTGACCGCGAGCGGAGACCAAGATAATGAAAAAGATGACACGGAAGTCATTAGTTAGTCCCACAGTTTATACAGCTTCCTTTGCTCGACGGCTGGGAATCCTCACTTTTAGTTTTCTTTAGATGCACAGCTCTTCCTAATGATACTGGACTGGAGCAATACAACTCTGCATTGTTGTTGTTGCAACTGAACAGAAACATTTATAAAGTTATAAATGTTTTTATATTTAGTGCTGCAACTAACAAATATTGTCATTATCTATTAATCTGCCAAGTATTTGATTTTAGATGGCCTTCAGTTGGCCCAAGGTGACATCCTCAATAGGATTGTTTTGTCCGACTCACGGTGCAAAATGTTAAGATATTCAATTTACTGTCATATATGACAAACGGCAAATTGTCACATTATTTTTCTCCAATAAGTTGATTTTTAAGCCTATAAAACATCCCAAAAAGTTTGCTTTGGGTTTTGAACTGTTGGTGGGACAGATATTCAATGAACAATTGTATTTAAAAAAAAAAACAAACAAAAAAACACAAAGCTGTTTGTTAGTCATCGAGCAAGCACAAATAACACTTTTCTGTTTAACTAAATGATTGACAAAGTTTCAGCAGTTTGTGATGCTATTGAACTGCATTGCATTATACTGAGAGGTGTTTCTGTTACTGAACCCTGCACTCATTGATATGACTGGAGTGGACAAAACAACAATAATAATTGGTGTTTTTCTGTCCATTTCTTTCATTGCACATTGTTAGGAGAGAAAAAAACGACAGTAATGAGAAATCCAAGAAATCAATCTGAACTCTTGGGCTGTAATCGTATACTCCTTTTTAAATCTAAGAATTTATATAATACAGAAATTAATTATCATTATGTTCTGATGAATCAAGCACATTATCTGCACATAAGAAGTTTCAGATTCTTAAACAACATAAGCATCGATACAAAACACCGTCCAGTTTGTCCTGGATCTGCTGTGTTTTATTGGTTTATCGTCGTGTAACTTTTTTAAAAGCTTCTCCCTAAAAGTATATTGTTTAGCTGATGTGGAAAGCCACCTAGATCCTCACTAATGATGGCCTAAACTATACCCACACACTAGTGCCTCCCTACAGGTTAATGTTTTTATCATAAAAGTGCATTTTTGTATGACGTCGTCTGCTGCAGGAAACCTTGAATTGGACATTTTTGTCATTATATATAAAGCGGTTAATTACACGTGTGGTATTTCACGCGGTCATCTGTCTTCACCTGCAGTAGCTTCCCTGAGACAAACACTCATTTGCTGTTTTAACGACTTCCGGAAGCTGTTTTAAGTTGACCGTATGACGACGAGGGAGTTTGTCATTCTTGGAGAGTGGAAACTGCCCCAAGTGTCTGTCAGGCTATCGCACCGCTCAGATTGTTTGAGTGCGAGGTGACGTGTGCATGTCGAGGGCTGGGTATTGTGCCGCTTTTTATACGGACTGAATTTACTACAGACATGAAATATCGAAAACTGGAGAGTAACAAAACCTGGAAGAATCAGAATGGGATATGTATTCTTTCACCAGATTTCAGATGATTTAATGTGGCCCGCTTTTGTTTTTTCTTTGTTTTTTGTTTTTAAACGTCATTTAACTTGGTGCTATTTACATTTTTTTTTTTTTTTTTTTTTTTTTTTTTTTTTTTTAAAGTAAGGAATCAAAAACCTTTTGATATTGTATCCTATCAGTATCTGAAGGTGATTGTTTTTACATGCCAACAGATAACTGGTTCCAGCACTACACATGTCGGCGGTAATCCTATGTATTTGTTTTTAATCTTAAATGTTCCTTCCAAAGGCAGATAGACTTTCTTGTTTAAAAGATTGTATTTATCCTTAGTGGGTCATGGTGTGGTGTCTCCAGCTCCTACCCCACTCTTCTCTTTGTTCTAATAATTCCTCGTTGTTTCCCCCCATGGGAATAAATTACACTTTCAAATTTGGGAATTAAGTGGCGTGTGGATCCTCCTTGACGCCTTTTAAACGCTGTCAATGAGGATCCTAACGGGGAGAAGAAGAGAAGGGTTTCCCTTTTTGGAAGAGCTTCGTCGTTGCTGTCATTCCCCCTTCCTCCTCCTCCTCCCCCGCACACCTTTTTATCTCCTCCTCTCAGTGGAACAAATCATTTAGCTGCCATCCTAATGGGATTAGTCCTCACACTATACCTCCCTCCCTCCCTCCTTTTCTTGTCGTCTTTCTTTTCTTTTCACATGCTTGAGTCCATCCTTCAGTTCGTCTCTTTTGGGACGCTGCCCCTGGAAGTGGTTCATCTCATTGAAAAGCTTTTTATTGAGGGAAAATTGTGAATTAACGAGAAGTAAATGGAGGATTGTAGAGCTTCAGTCATCTCATTTGGCCTCTTAGTGATGACTGGATTTGTTGCTCAAATTTCAGTTGGTGATCTTCTAGATAATGCCCTCCTTTTTTTTTTTTTTTTTTTCTTTGCACTTGAGGCCAAAAACTCTATCGCTGCAGTTTGGTTACTTTATCATCACAAGGCGTCCCAGCAACTGAGCAGGGATAATGGCGAGTCCCCCAGATTAGCATGTGTGATATCCCTGATGATAAACAACATTGAGGCCATTTAATCAGGCCTAACCACTGATGTCACCACGTTAAGCAGTATGGCCCTGACCTCACCATTGATAAACAATGAGGCCAGCTGAGAGCACACTGAGATGATCACAAAAGCCAGCCAGCGTCAGGGCCAGCTGGGGACGAGGTGTGCAACAGATGGACGTGAATATATTTTACATTGCATTTAAATTTGATGTTTTTCTCCGGAGGTTTACAAAACGCCCTACGATTTTAAAGCAACTGTAGCAAATGCATTATTGCTTAATAATTAAACTGAACTGCTGTTGCTGCCGAGTTTACAGCTTACACACAAGTGTGTTTTTATGTCTCTGGATGTTGCATTTAGTGGATATATTGGACAAGGAACAACAAGCTAGAAATTCACAACAGACACCATGTTGAGCCTTTTTTAAATGTGCTTTTTAGTCTCTTTATTTGCTCCAATTGGGCTTTAAGATTGTTTTTAATGCTTCTCAAAACGTGTTCCTCAGTCACCTGTCGGTCACAGTCGGTTTCTGTTTGTCAAATTGATGACATTCATTCATTATATTTTTATCAATGGAAAAGACCAACTTCTTTCAGAAGCCAATCTGTTTAATGATTCAGATAAAATGGAAAACTTATATTTTGGAGGCTGTTTTATGCTCATCTTGTGTTTGAAAGCTCCCCCCCGAGGCTGGCAGGTGTCGTGGCGCTTGGCCATCTTTTTGTTCCCAGGACCTGGACCATGGCACAGCTGGGACTGCAGCCCCTAGAGATGGAGAACTGGCTCTTGAGGGAGTGCTGATTGATTTTGAAAGGGAGCTCCTTGATAGCGTGGTTCTCCGTTTGTTGTTTTCAGACGACTCTGTGATGGTCACTCTCCTTCCTCATGGTAGGCTGGGCTCTTTATTGTAATGTAAAAATAATGTTTTTAAAGAGGCATGAAGGGGAGAAACCCCCCCTGCAAACATTCATAGAATCCGTACTTCCTCATGTAAGACTTCTGCTCTGTAGCATAACTCACAAGAAGAGACCATGTCTATAATGGAGCATCTCCTGGATGCTTTGTTTGCAGATATAGGCGACAGTGTACGTGTGTCAGCTGGAGAAAAGAGTGCAGAAACGCGTGCGTGCGCGCGCCCTATTTATCACAAACGCTAAGATTCAAAATCACCACTGTTTAAATACGAATAGATAATTAGTGGCAGGTTATCGGGTCACATGCTTGCGTGACAACTTGCTGCAAAAGAACGTGTCCCCCATTTAAATGGCTCCCCCCTCCCACCATGTCTATGCAGCTTTTGATCATTCCGGGTCCCGGAGCAGCATCTCTATACATTAGTGTAACCCTCCCACCACCACCACCTTCCTTTGGCAGTAATCCAGCGCAGTGTGGCCCCTGACTCATTAACACTATAATTGGTCCACTAGCTCAAGTGTTTATGGAAGGCCGGACAAAAAAAGTCTAATCAAGAGTGACGAGGTTTGTCCGGCTCTAAAAACATTCCTGACATAGTTATGTGTTTGACCAGCAGGCTGCCAGCATTACAGACATTCAGCTGGCAATCGCTGTCATCAAATACCACAGAATATATTTAAAGGTGAAAATGTAGAGCACAAATCTGTTCATCTGCTTTTGTTCTATGAACCTGTAGTTTGGCAAACTATTTTTATTCTAAAAAAAACCCAACAACTTAAAAACAGTTTGTTGGGCTCCAGGCTTAGTTCTGTGTCTGTTGTTAGTTTGGTCCTTTCCCTCCTCCATGCTGTCAACAGTTTAATTAGCTTGTTGTTCATTGTCTGGCTGCTGTCAGAGGAGAAGGGCAGCAGAGGACGCAGCGGTGGATCTCATTGGTCCGTCTCCAGAAGGTCAGCAGAGTGGGCTCACTTGGCACATAAGCAAACATGGGAGCACTTAAAATGGGGAATTTCTCCCACAATGCCTCTTTGGAGAGAGCTGACAACAAAGTGAAAGCTTTTGGGAGTGACTTTCTCAACAAAGCGACAGACTTCATCTGGAGTTGAGTCTGGAAATTTTGTTAAGAGAATTGTTGTATTTTAAGACTAAGATAAAAGTAGTGGACACCTTTTTTCTTATTGGCTTTTTCTTTTTTAAATGATTGTTTGGTTCTCATCACTCAATCAAAAATAGATTTCTATAAATCTACCATATGTAAAAAAAAAAAAAAAATAAAATAAAAAATAAATAAATAAAAATTAATGCTTTTTTTTTTTTGTCTTTTTTTTATTTGACCGTAAAGATGGTTCACAACACAGAATCAAGTATGTGTGCACATACAAGGAATTTGACTAGTTTTTGCATTGCTCTAAATTAGGGTTGGGTGATGTGTTAAAATAAAGGACTGATGACCAACAACATGAATCAGAAACTCTATAGTCGAGTGGTTCTGTAAGTTGTAAACAATATACATGGTGCAAAGAAATAGATATTGACTTTATAGATATGCATGTTTACAGTGTGATTTAGTGACG
>CALSBV010012215.1:2958559-2971010 GCA_943590825.1 Bovichtus diacanthus | reverse complement strand
TCAAAGAATATTTTATTGCATTAGATTTGACCTAATACAGTGGCCGCTGAGTCTATGGTTGCATAATGTTGTTCTTTGACCTTGTACATTAAGATATGCATGTTTGCTGTCGCTCTTTGAAAATGTTAACCTTTTTAAATGTAGCCGGGGCTAATGGAGATTGCACATGAAGTTCAACGCTTTTTTTTTTTTTTTTTTTTTTTTTTGGTGTGTGCAGGAGGACAAACGGTGAACCTGTAGAGACACTTTAAGTCTCATGGTGCCCCACTGAGGAGGGTCCCCTGCATGGGGCAGTGGGTGGTGAGTGGCGGGTGTTGTTCATCAGCCTGCCTCCTCCGCCTTAGTGACTCCACTCAAGAGCTAAACTAATACGAGGCTCCAGACTGTGCTTGTCAAGTGCATGCCGGACAGCGTAGGTCATGTGGGGGGAGGGGGCAGAGACGCGAATCAGGGAGTGGGAGGATGATGGAGAGAGGTGGAACAAAAAGAACTAAAGAGATGAAATAACGCTTTATTCCCCAGTGATTGTTTTATGATTGTGCCGTTTGGAAACCAGCTGAAAATTCAATGTCTTTGTAAGGGAGGATGCAAAAATTTAACCGAAGGTGCACAAAACAGGAAGTTTGACGTGGAGGTCAGACGTTCTTAAAGGCTTAGATAATATTCAGATGCATGTTGAGTTTAGTGAAATGGAAAATGTGGACATTTTTTTGTTTTCTTAATCTGCAAAACATTTATTTAATTTCATTCATTCCATAAGTCATTTTGTGAGGGGGATGCCAAACCACTTTCTTAAATCTGAGATGTGTTGCTGTTTTTATATCATTGATGATGGATTATCTCTGGGTTTTGGACCTGTTGATCAGACAAAAGAAGCCATTTGAAGATGTATTCATGGGCTCTGGGAAGGTGTTATAGCATTTCATTCACCAAAAAGATTAATCAATGACATAAGAAAATATTCAGCAGGTTGTTCTGCATAGAAAATAATCTACAGGTACAGTCCCAATCTGGACCCAGATTTTTAGGAATGATTGGAGCATTTTACGGTTATTAGGCTATATATTATTTCTAGAGGGCAAAGCTTGTGAAACATGCATCACTAAGAACTTATTTTCCTACTTTTCTACTGTTGCCATAGTTGAGGAATGCAGTTAGAAGTGTTAATAACTGAGCCACATGTTCTCGGACCTGAGCCGTCTGTTTCCTCTAGGGGGCGGTGTTGTGAAAAGAAGGAATTATGTTTAGAGGAAAAGGTTATGTGTCCTGAAAAGAGGATTAAGTCCTGAATCGCTGCTCAGGGCAACTTCATGCTGCAGTGAACTGAATTGGCTGATTAATGATATACTTTACAGAGTCTGGAGGAAAGGGTAGAGTTCTCTTTTTCTTTTTTTTTTTTCTCTTTTATAGCCTGATTTTAGGAACGGTGCGTGAGAAAGTTAAAAACAATCCTTAGATGTCTGAGGATTGATCATTGCCTCAATGAAAGGGCAATATGCAATCCTTCTTCAATTAAATACTACAGTAAATTATACAGTTTTTAAAGTTGTTTTGGCTGAAAATGATCCTTATCAACTTTGTGTCCTTTGCAAACAAATGAAGTGTTATTACCTCAAACAACCTAAAGGCTAAATCATAATTGAACCAATAAACCAGAAGCCAAACTCTTTAGAACTTGGCAAAAACTTGGTGTCAGAAAAGGTACTCAGAAGCAGCCGAGTAATGAATTGTAGGTGGAGCACTGTGCTGAAGTTTTTTTTGTTTTTTTTTTATTCCACAAGCTGTCATCCAGCAGAATAAATTGTCAGGGTAATCACAACCACATCTTCAAAGAACTTGAAGAAATATACTCTGAAATATAACAACGAGATGTTTTTCTTTTTTAAATTTATTTCCTTTTTCTTTTTTTATTGCAGCCTATTAAGGTTTCAGTTGTTCCAACATTGCAGAGATGAAGGGGTGGATCCTGTTAAACATGCAGATTCTAGTTTTTGTTTCCAGTCATGCACTGAATCCTTATGAGGGGACACTGGACCTCTGGTAAGCAGCTGTCAAGATAAAAAGGTTGAACCAGATAAAGCACATTCCTAGAATTGCGGAGCGGCATTTACAGACTCCTTTCTAACATGTGGTCTCCTCCTTCCTCTTAATGAAGATGGAGGCTAACTGCAACCTTTTTTTTTTTTTTTTTTTTTTCAGGATTAATCACCGGATGAAAAGCACCATCACAGTTTTTGTTATTTAGTGTGTTTTAGTGACCGTTTAGCTATAGATGGTGGATTGCTGCAACCTGAAGAAATTTGATTTATTGTCATCACTAATCAGAAATGGATTACTTTAATTTACAGTATCTTTTTAAACTGAAGTGGATCCATAATGCAACCCTGCAGAACTCCTGTTTTACTCTCAAAGAGACTATTTCCTGTTTCTTTATAAATGCGTAACTGTTGAGTACTGGCATAGTGTGAAGAATTCTGGGCTCCACTTGAACTACTTCCAAGGTGCATGCTCTCACCATAAAGTTGTTCTGTACACTACAGCTGTTGCTGGAGTTTTGAGAATTACCATAGACGTTAACTCCACTATGTGTAGAATTTCTCAGTTTGGAGTGGGAGTATCACAAAATACACTGTCACAGCAATAGACACTGAAACACTGACGTTTGAACACTTGAGTTGTGCCTTTTGCTGTAGGTTTTGGACTCTGCTGGATTTGAATATATCTGCACGTGTCTCACAGATGGTCCGTTCTGTTGCTCTGTAATTTTGAATCCTCGTTCCAGAAGTCATTTTACACTCTGTTACTGTGATTTCTGAAGTTTGTTCCCATTTTCAAGCATCTTTTTTTGTCTGAAGACACACTGTACAAGTTTCCTGAAAGGGATATAATGAGGTTAGAAACGGTCCGACAGAGGAATGAACATAATGACGGGGGGTGTATGTATAATTTTCTTTGATTTCCATAATTTAGCTTGTCTTCTCAAGTGCTATGTTTATCCTCATGCACAACGGCTGTGGCTGCGCCAGAGGAAGAATAGCAGGAGTTGAAAGTGATAGCACCAGAAATAACTTTGTGGGATTATACAGCAACGGGACCGACTGGAGGTTGACTCATCCTCACTTTATGGACTACTGTGCTGTTGGTACTCGTGGCTAAACGCATTTTGGTCAAGATTTCACTTTTGTGACAGCTGTTGATTTATAAGTTGGTAGTTTTTTTTGGACGGACAAGTTTGCGGAACCAGTTTGTAAAGGTACGGTGCTTGTTTACATTTTGAGTGCGAGATATGAGCTATTCATCTCTTTCATTTACTTCTAATGCAGGTGTTTTCTTTTGGGATTAGAATGTTCTTGTGGAGATTTGGGGAAACGACAACATGTACTAGGTGTGTAAGCTGTTTGGTAACTAGCCTCAGTAAGGCTGATCAGCCTAAACAGTTAGGTTTGTTTGGTTGAACAATAACGCATCTCCTTGCTCAAAATGGCGTGTAAAAGAACTCATTCAATGGCAAATGCCCTCGTTATAATGTCCCACTATGTGATACTCAACCTATTATTTCACTCTTTTAGCCGCGCAAGCATAGCTTTTGGGATCAGCCTGCAGCCTGAAATATTACAACAAATATTTGACTGATTCTGTATAGACATTGAGGATCAGTAGGACTCATCCTCTGGGATCCATCAGACTTCATCTAGCACCACCAGGAGGTTGTCGTTTTTGGTTTGGAGTAAAATGTCTCAACAACTATGGGATGGATTGCCATGAAATTAGTTTCAGACGTTCATGTCCTCCTGAACATGTATTGTGATGACTTCTGTAGTGCTACCACCAGGTCAAAATATGAATAGGTCCAGTACTTTGGTTAATGACTAAATACCTGCAAAAGTAATGGCATTCGCTTCTGCCTGAGCTGTACTTTGTGTTTAGTACTAATTAGTAAATGATCGCATACCTGCTAAACATCAGCATCTTCAGCGCTGCGTGACTGTAGGTATGTATTGTTGTATAATGTCTATAAATTGAGCCTTTTTTTTTTTTTTTTTTTTTCATGAATCTACTCACTTATTTTTATTTCATTGTCTACGTAGACTAGAATAATTTATATCGAGTTATTTTTTACTTCAGAAAAAGCGTCCTTATCCTTCCTGAAGATTGGAAGTCTTGACTGGATGTAGCTGGAAGTGTTTTCTGCTGCTCCCCTGACCTTGTGACGTGCCACCCTCGTGACCGTAGACTCCTAAAGTCTCCGGCTGACTTTTTTCATTCCTGTAAGTTCCTCCAGCCTAGCTGGGATAATTGAAAGGTTTTGAGGCCGACTGGACTCAGCAGGCTCACGCAGGACATCAAAGGGAAACAAACTGTCGGACACACAACCTTGGGGTCAACACTGCGGCTAAAACGCTGCCAAACGGTAGTGAACGTCAGCGCTGAGGTGTTTTTGCCGTAGTCAGCACAGCAGCTTCTTCTGCAAAGCTTCAGAGGCATTTCCTAATGAGGGCCAGATGCAGAGCTGAGACGAGTAGCCACTGCTTGTTGTGCAATTACGCCAACACACACATTAGCACTCGTCAGTTCCGACCAGCACAGAAATTTATTGTATTTTATCTAGTTACATGGAGCTTTGGTTCTCTTCTATTCTTACAAAAATGCTCATGGAGAATACCGCACTTGTGCACAATCGTGTCGCTTTTATCTACAGAAAAATAACATTCTCTCTGCTGCAGCGCACAGTTTGTTTTCATGCTACTGAGCCTTTTTCTGATGCTCCTGAATAAAAAAAAAAAAAAATCCTTGTTTCTCTGGAGGCTTTTTCCTTCCATTAAATGTGTAGCCTCAGCTTTTTATTAGGGGAAAAACAAGCCTGTTGAATATTCAGCGCAGCGGGTTTGCAACCTTTACAGCCCTCTCTTAACTTTTCAGGCTGTTTACGGTTGACACAAGTTGCTTTGTGTTTCGTTTTTGTTTTTTTTCACGTTGGAAAACTGTCGCACCACATCCTGTCAAGTTGGTCACTTTATATGGCAAACATAAAGGTCTAGACACTGCATGGCATTTAGGCCTATTTGACAAGAACACTGCTGATTGTTGTTTATTTCATGTTTTTTTAGGAAACTTTTTAATGAACTTTTGCAATATCCAGAATTGCACTTATTATTCTTATATTTTTTTTAGTTCATGCAGTATTTCCCAAACAAGCAGCAACCATCTCTTGATCTCTTAATTTCAGTGCAGCTTTAAACTCTGTACCTATTTGCCATCATGTGGTTTTACAGCCGAAGTTTGAGATGACTTTTAAATCGGGAGAACCGTTTTTATGTAATATGTGGTAAACCACTGTTTTTTCCTCATTGCCTTTGCTAAGTTATTTTGGAAACTCTTTATGAAAAGTTGTTTCTTTTCCATTTCGACTTTGTTGTGGTCATGTGATTGCTCGGTGCACTTTGAAATGTTGTGATGGATCTCATTGTACATTAAAAGTACATGATTTTACACTTAAACCTCAGTGGATAAAACTTGTGTATATATTCAATGTTTGACATTTTTTGCTTGAAAAACAACTTTAATGACAATTAAGTTACCAACTGCTGACTTGAATAAATCACTTCATAACCTTGCAGCTGGCATATGAACTAGTTGATTAAGTAATATATGGGAACTAATTATTTTTGGTACAAGGTATAAATTGTAGGGAACAATTTACAGTGATATTTATACTATAATTCACTGGACTCGTTTTTACCGGGAAAACAAAAATGATGATGATGATGAAGTGCTTGTTAGTTTGCATCTGTTTTTGTTTGTCTTGCATGTTGAGGCTCATTACAGTAAATCATTGAGGCTGCCACCTTTTTACGCACGCACACACGCACACACACACACACACACACACACCTCCCTGAGAAGAGGAACCTGACCTGAGTCACTGTAAATCAGTGGCCGTGCACCTGCAGCTCCTGTCATATTTATGTAACAGCTGAGGAGGAACAAAGCAAGTTGTTCTGGTTTGTGTCGGCAAACGTCGTTGCTTATACTCTCTTGAGTCCCTACTTGGATCACATCAGGCTACTTAAATGTTTCTTCTGAGTGAACTATGGTGAGTTATACTTAAAAAAGAAAAGAAAAAGAGAGTTTTTTTATATCTTTGCTCAAACTATCAATTTGTAAAGATTATTTGGATTACTCTAGAAGGTCTTCGGTTTGATTTGCCCTGTAAATGCACTGAAACCAACTACTTTTTATTTTGAATGAGGACTTCACTCCTTCTGATACTTGATTAACATGTTGCCACACTTGGACAACTACAAGGCTTTGGCTTCTGTCGATTGTGATTCAGTCATAAGACTGTTTGCATGTTTTTAGCTTCAGTAAACTGTGCACACTCCTGAAATCTTTCGGCCCAGTAATATAATGATGTAACATTGCCATTCTAACAAACAAATACTTCTGATAAATTTGCTGATGATACTTTTGTACTTTTACTTTCTACTGGTGTGATATCACTACTGACTCCAACACTGACTGTCAGTGTAATTAACCTGTAACCTAATATCCAAATGTATTGTTAAACATTTGATTTAACACAAGTATGCATCAAGTTTTTACTGTTATGGAGCTAAATGTGTAATCCCATTATTGCTCCTGATGGACCCAATTAACATCTCCTTTTATTTTGAAAGACCATCTCTTCTGAGTTGTCCTCATCGTGGTTTAGATTTGGTGTTTGACTTCCTGTTTACTCTGTCTTCACCTTCAGCTGCTTGAGGGTTGAAGGGAAATGCTGCTGTTGGTTAATAGTTAACCGCTCATGAAGTCTTTCCGTTTACGCTCTATTGTCTGCCTCATTAGCTGTTTTTCAGCCACCAGTTGAAGGTCAGCGCTGGCCGAAAGTGACCGCAGGTTGTGAAGCCCATTAGCTCGCCATGCGCTTCACCTGGAGGCCCAGCGTAGGGGTCGGTTCTACCCTAAACAGCCTAAAGTCCTGTTTCCTCTTATAGGACACAGATCGTTTGGCTGTCATCTGAGGAAGTTGTCTAATCTTAGCCATGAAACCTATCCCCCCTCGCTCAGAGGGCTGCTGGGTATAGGCTTGTTTTCAGGGGGGGGGGGCTCTTGTGGACTCGGTCAGTGTTTGCTACCTGCGAGCCGTGGGAGGAAGTTAGAATGAGAGTTACAGGTAAGCTGCATGATTGTTAGAATAGCAGATGTCATGTTAACGTGTAACAACAAAAGACATTTGTGACCACATAGCTGTTGGTATACACTACAAACGTTGGGAATCGGCTGTTTTACTTTTTAAATATTTAGGGAAGCTGTTTTGTCTTTGGGCCCTCTGCAGTCTACTCTGTGGTTAGATTGGAGAAGTTTAAACTGATTTCTCAGTCGAGCTGCTATGATTGGTTGACTAATCCATAAATCAATTGACAGAAAAATAATTGCCTATTCGTCTATTTTGATAAATAAAATAACATTTTCATGCAAAAATAGCAGAAAATTCAGTTTCACTGCTTTTTAAAGGTGGATATTTCCTGCCTTTGACTGACAGACATTTAAAGACCTCAACTTGGACTTTGAACAACTGAGATCGAAGTTTTTCCACTATTTTCTGACACTAAATAGACCAAACGAATAATTGAATAATGAGAGTAATTGGCAGATTTCTCGATAATGAAAATAATCGTCATTTGCAGCCACGCTTTTCATTCCATGATCTGGTCGGCTTTTGTGGTGATTCCAAACTTTTGAACTGTAATGTATGTCTGACGATGCAGCAGATCCTGCAGGATTACTCTGCTCAATAACACCTCGGTTTCACTGTTACCTTGACATGATGCAACTGGCTGAACGCTCAAAGTTTTCCTGAGGGTATTCGGAGAAAAAGTCGAGTTGTGAATTATGAGTAGAAAGGAGAGTTCCTCACGTCATGTCATGTGGCAGAAAAGAGAGGAAAAGTGCAGACTAGCCTTTTCTTTTTTCCAAATCTCTGTAGGACAGGATGCTTTATTGGTCAGCTTATACTTGTTAATAAAATGCACACACAGCGAGGTGCAGGAACGTTTGCGCTTTAATGCAAGTTGATGGTGGTGAAGGTTTCCAGATTCATCATCTACATTACATTGATCACTGATGGAGATAATCATAGATATTATTAAATATAATCTTTCATTTTAACAGAGCAATAATTCTGATGGAGCTGCTGTACTCCAATATGTTCTCCTCTGTTGGGATATGATCATCCTCATGATAAAGGACAGCCAAATGTATGAAAACTGGATTTAAAATGGCAAAGAATGATGTTTCATCCGTCGGCTTCTTGCAGACTTGCTAATTATGCGACACTGCTGTTATGATGAGGCTGAGCTTTTTCTATTTGCTTAACTGCATCGTATACATGTACCTGAGGATTTCCTGTTCCTTCCTTCAGGTTTGCTTTCTTGTAGCCCATGGAACTGGACGCCTGGGAGATGTTTGGTCAGTCTAATGTTTTGGGTTTTGTTTCTGCATGAAGTTGGCAAGAAGAGCTTGTATTTATGAGCTGAGTTGCTTGCTCCATTTGCATGAAATATTTTCACTTGCTATGTTGAACTGGGTTAACGTGGAAGGCCTCAGTGTCTGATAAATATCTAATATAGCGCCAAATATTTTGCTGTAACAACATAAAGATGCTAATCAACCCAATACAGGCATCTTTACTCTTTGATGATGCTTCCTAAAATATTAATTTGTTTTATTAATATCTAAGTGATACTTTCTTGTTTTAACTGCATATTTAGTTAAATACTTTAATTATTTCGGTCCATCTACATTCTCTCAATGCGTCGTAAACCAAAAATATCAAAGGCTTTTGGTGCTTTTGCTCACGAGGAACATTGTCCTCTTCCTGTTTTTGTACCCTGAAGCAAGACTTTTCTCCCAATGGCGGAGTCAAATGCGGAGGTTCATTTTGAATGTGAGCGAGAGTGGCTCAGAGGAGGAGGGACCACAGACCAATTAGATTTTGGTCTATTTGAGTGTTGGAACAATCCGCCGTGCTCTCGAACGGTTGGTTTCACGTCTCGTTCCTCTGTATCAGGTCTATAATCGGTCCTCGGGCTGACGCACAGTTTGGATTTAGACACATCGGCCTAATGAAGTTTGGTACTGCTTTATTTGGATGCGTCCTGTAAACAAGGATTTGCATGTGCTGCGGAGGAGTGAAAGCCTGCCTGACTACTGGCGGAGCGAAGACTATTGATCCGTTGTGCCTCTCCGATAGGTTTGCAAAACATACACATGCAAAGGTGGTAATGCTTCTGAACCGTTTCTACTGAGGTAGCTTCCCCTTTTTTTTAATAACCCTCATCCCAGAACCATCGTGGGCAAAGTAATCACAAATTCTTGAAGTGACTTGACCTAAACGCATGACTACAAATGGGTCCCCGACCAATCATAGCTTGCCGTTTTTAATGACCTATGTAATGTCATCGAGAAGGAGGTGGTAGGGGTGTAGAATGCAGAATGTAAACAAAAGTAACGTCCAAAGCAGCGATTTATGATACTGGCATACTTGTGTTTGGAAAACCCAAAACGAATAAGTTCCAGATGCCAAACTATTTTTGCGCCAAAAAATTAAGAAAAAACAAGTCACGGATGTCCTGAGGTTTTCGAAACCTTGACGAGCTCGTAACATGTTCCAGTAAAACGGTTAACTCACGGTAAAACGGTAAAGAGATTACCGCTATTGTCTACATGATGCGTCAGCTAATTTTGTACCAGACGACGACGTCGTCGTAGGTAAACGAGTAAATAAAAAGCAAAAATGATACAGCTATCACTTATTTATCATGTTTACAACATTTAGTAAATGCATTCTCTCAGTGAAATTGAAGGCCTTCTTATTTTGCTGAGGACCCTTAAAGACCACTAGGGGGCCTGGACCCCACTTTGGGAGCCAGTGTCCAACGGAGCAGAGGATCCGAGGTCAGTAGTCTTGCTGGTAAATATAGTCTGAGGTCATAGAGTATAAAAAGGGTGCCTGGGTCTATCTGAGCCAACCTTGTCTGCATATTTACTCCCCCAGATGCTCATTGAACAAACCAGGCCTCTCTGTGGCCCATGAAGTCGACTTCTTTCCCTCACATTGGTTGGTTCTTTTCTTTTTTCTAAGAAGAGAATAGCCCTTTTGTTCCTGGTCATAATGTATCCATTGATGACCAGGCCGACGCACACAGGACCTCCTATGTTCATAAATGTCAGATGCAAACACACCTGTGAAAAAGCAGAGGTCAGCGCCGTCGATCACTTAAAGTGGGCTTCAGCTTTCACAAAGAAAAAGGGTTTTGTGTAACGAAACATGAGGAAAAAATGTTGGACAGAGCTCACATGTACTCTGCAGAGGTGGAATGTAACTAAGTACATTCACTCAAGCACTGTGCTTAAGTAAAGTAGAAGTACCTCTAAACTTTACTTGAGTATTTCCATTTTTATTTCACTACATTTATTTGACAACTTTAGTTACTTGGTACTTTTCATATAAAATGGAATATATTGTTAAAGATTAAGCCAGTGGTTTTCAACCTTTTTGAATTGTCATCAAAAAAGAAAAATCTCTGAACAATCTGTTGGTCCTTGTCACATTTCAAATGTCTATAATTTGTTGGCAGTTCCACCAAAGAGACATTTCCCCTCTAAACTTCTCAAATGGTTCCATTCAAATAACTCTTTGTTACCCAAAAAGGCCAAACTATTCAATATTTCACAGAAGGATTAAAGATGAGAGAAAAGTTCAAAAGCACAGAAGTTTCTGAACTTCTTTTTTTCTTTTCTCCCTTTTTGACCCTTTTTCGAGGCGACACTGGGCTGGATTAGTTAACTACTTAAAACTTGATCCCCGTTGGGCAGCTAAAACGGTAAAATGCTACTTTTACATTGATGCTTCATTATTAAAAATTAAATGTCTTATGTCACGGAGTTTGATTTTCTGCAAATGAGTACTTTTACTCTTCATATTTAAAGTAAATTTGGCCTAATACTTATTTACGTTTACTAAATGCAGTACTTTTTCTTGTAATGGAGTATTTTTTACACTTTGGTACTTTTACTTGGGTTAAGGATCTAAGCACTTCTTCCACCGCTGGTCAAACTGGAAAGGTGTTTTTTGACTGTTTCTGTTCTTTATATTTGTACGCTGTGCTTCCACTAACGCGACCATAATGTAATGTTAACGGTGAATTACTTTAAGGTTGCCATGTCAAGTTAAGGACAAGTCAGTGGTCAAAGTACTGAAGTGAAGAGGAAAAAAATTGATTTTCTGTTTAAATCTCTAGTTTGATTGACAGGACTCATGAAAGTCAAATTGATGTAAAAAGTTTTGTTCTGAGATTTTGTGTTTTTTATATTGTTTTGTTGATGGGACATCATTTCATCCTGGGATGGTGAGACTGATATCTGCAGAGCTCTGTGATCGAAAGAGCTTTGCTAATTCCTGCTCAACATGTCTGCATGTGACTCTTAACTACTAACTTGACATGCGAGTAAAATGTCTCCTCCTGTGTTTTGTCCCAGTCTGCAGGTTGCATGGTAATCTGGACTTGATGCATGGCAGTTGCATGACCGCAGTAGGGCTTGTTGTGGGACTGAGAGCACACAGCTGCAGCCATGGCACAAACCATGCACGTGAATGGCAATGGCCCAGGTAAACGACCCTTTTTGTTACATTATTTGAATCCTATGAGGTTCCACTTTCTTTGGATTTTAAGTGCATGTGTTTGGAGATGCTGTAGCATGTCTATTTTTGTTTATATGCATCTTGTTTATCAGACTGACTCATCGCGGTTGTATTGTCGGAGGAAAAGTTATATGTTAACGTGTCAAAGGATTCCTGTCCGCCTCATGAACGACATGTGCTCATCCTTACTAAAATAAACATGGCTGGATGAGGACACAATGGGGCTGGATGTAGATGTAGGTCTCCAGTTTCAGGCATGTGTATATTTAACTGGTGAGCTCCTGCATCACATCGGTCTCTGTCTTTACATTGTACATGGTGAAAGCTTTCACTTCTTGCATTAAGAATTTAGAAAAAGCTTTTATTTTTTATATCTCAAGTCATTCAGTTTTCTTTTTTTATAGGCATTGAACTCATGATAAAAACGGTACATAGTATATGGCATTTGTAGCATCTTGCTATCATATCGCCTAACTATTTAGAGATAAGTGATATGGTTCTATTTATAATTCTGACATTAATACATTTTATACATCAGTTTGATGAATAATCAAATCAACGTTAATGGCTTTGTATTTCAATAGCAATTAGACAAATTTCTTCAAGTAAAACCAAACACTTCATTGTATTTGTTTTATTACAATACTCTTGGTATTATTAATTTGAATAACATTTTTTAAAAGTGTGTGTGTGTGTGTGTGTGTGTGTGTGTGTGTGTGTGTGTGTGTGTGTGTGTGTGTGTGTGTG
>CALSBV010012215.1:2937881-2953559 GCA_943590825.1 Bovichtus diacanthus | reverse complement strand
TTGTGTGTGTGTGTGTGTGTGTGTGTGTGTGTGTGTGTGTGTGTGTGCTCTCTCTCCACCCTGGCACTTGCATCATACTTTGCTCTCACTCAGTTTAGTGTGTGTGAGTACCACACTGTATTTATTATTCCCCTCTGCAGCTGTGTGCATGAGACCAGTACCACTCTGTTTCACGTCTCTGTCCGCCGACTTTGTGCAACTGTGAGGAAATATCTGATCTCTGCTCAGAGGTGCAGTTTTTCACTATTCACTGTTGCGATGAGTTTTGGGCCAAAATAAAAAGATAATTGACGGATAAATCAACAAAATGTATTGGACTACCATGAGCCTCAAACAGCTTCAAAAGATATTTCCTCATTTGGTGTTCTAATCTGATAAAATGAATATAGTAGCTTCAAATAAATCTGAGGTGAGAACTAAACTTTTCCAACCAAATAATTATGTATATAATATCACCTTTTTTACACTGAATGACAATGGGCATCAAGTATATTGTGAGCTGAATGTTTTGTATTATAGCGCAGAGAAGACTGTAATGTGCGAGTATACTGTATGTTTTTAGTTTTCTAAATAGAAAGATGCAGAATTAATAAATCAGTGCCAGTAGTTTGTTATCCGACCGATGCAGAGAAATCTGGCACATTTACAGCAGTAGTCTCATTTTATTCCGTCTCTGAGGGCAGTGTGGGATAATGTTGAAGGCTTTTGTCGGCTCTAAATTTAGACTTTTACAGAGTAAGTGCAAAATAAGCACATGCCCTGGTTGTATATTTTTCCTCGCATATTTTAACATCGAGGCCCAAAGTTGGCCTTCAGCGCAGTATTTTAAGAGCAAACACGCGGGGAGAGAGTTCATGGGCTTAAAGTTACTGAAAAAGAGTTTCAGTTGGTGAATCAATAAAAAAAATGAGCCGGGGGGAAAAAAAAGTGTACAGAAGAAAATAATTTGATTTCTCGCATTCAAATGAGTCATGAGAAGATCCACAGATCACGTCTGGAGAATTTGGCTACGAAGTGAAGTGTGAACGATTTAAGTATTATAAGTTCAAAGTATTTGACTAAGTTTTCAGTCATCACCTGGTTTCTGTTGGAGCCTCCGGCCTGGAAATCATCTGTGAAAGACGTGCATGAGGTAGCTGCTGGAAACGTGCGAGTGAGAAAGTTTAACAGTCACATTTTCTTTGGCGATCACTTAAGAGCTTATACAGAATGAATGTACAGCTAATGAAATATTTAAATATTCCAGTTGAGAGAAGTAGAGCAGGGTTGGGAAGCTGTGCCAAGCTATCGGGGCTATTTTTAGTTTGTTGACACCCATGATGTTTAGTGAAAATCCTCAGTTGGTTAATTTCCTTGGCTCTTGTTTGTTTTTAACAACGCTGGCATAAAAAGCAACTAACTAGGTAAGCAACTTATTTTCATCATTAATTATTCTGTTGATTTTAGTTAATTCCAGTTAATTGATTGTTTTAAGTCTACAAGATGTTTTTTTTTTTTTTGTTTTTTTACGGTGAAAAATGTCCACAACTTCCCAGGGCTCATCTTTACATCGTTTTGTTTTGTCCGACCAACAGTCCTAAACCGCAGTATATTTGATTTACAATTACGAAACACCAAATGTTCACATTGTAGAAGCTGGAACCAGCAGATGTTTGGTGTTGTTGCTTGATAAATGATGACTGTTTCATTCATTTTCTCCTTCCGGGCATTTCGGCTCTAAAACTCACTGTGTACACTGTACACATCCCTGATTTTATTTCCATTTTATATGTATAAAATTCCCAAAAACAGTGGTGAAAGAAGTACTTATGTAATAAAAGTAACAATACAATGTGTAAAAATACTCTGTTATAAGTAAAAGTCCTGGCTTCAAAATCTTGCTTCAGTAAAAGTACAATATTGGCATCAAACTATACTGAAAGTACTCATTATGCAGAAAGGCCCTTTTCAGATTCATATGTATTATATTAGTTATTACTGTACCTTACCATTTTTTTTTTTTTTTTTTTTTTTTTTTTTTAAATAAAAACTGATGCAGAGACAGGTAAAGATGGAAGTTTAATCTCGGTGGATGTCTCTTTAAAATTCCTTAAATACTAGCAGTGCTTACTCATATTGGTGGAGCTCAATTTGGGAACACATGCAATTCATCTACAAACGTGCGGTTTGCTGGTTGTGCAAACACTTTCAAGGCGGGGGTGATTGTAGAAGACATTTTGTATTCGGCAACAAATAATAACCTGACAGTTCTTTAGAGGAAAGTAAAGTGTGCTGCCTGGCCCTGCTGCCTGTATAGCTGTTGTGTAATCCCTGTCAAATTGACAATGTAACAGCTGCTGATAACTGGAGCAGACTCCTGGGCTCTCGTCCCGTCACTGGAGCGTGACCCCTTCAGTTGTCCTGTGTTGATGAGGTCATCGCTCAGCTGTTCGGGGTCTTGGCGGTACCAGAGGGCCGCCTGTCACTCCTGTGACATGGCTGGTCAGCGCTCAGTAACTCATGCCAGAGACCAGACGGCACAAGACCGTGACTGTGCTGCCTCACAGATTATTTATACCTGACAAAAAAGCAGGATGTGCTCATTTCAGGTCCGTGCAGATGTAAACAAAACCCCGGTTGTGTCTTAAGGATTGCACTTCAACTTCCTAAATGTTCAAAAAAATAAGAGACTTATTTACGCATAAACTGACATGAATAGTTGTTGTAGCCTTGATTAACTTTTTTTTATTTTTTATTATTCGTATATAATTTTTTTGTAATGTAATGAAAGTCAAATTGACGTGACAAATTGTTTGGCAACTGATAAATCCCACAAAAAAATCAGTTTAGTATCATTTGACAAAGAAAAACGGCAAACCCTTACATTTGAGAAGCTGAAACCAAGCGCACTTTGTTCTTAGGATTCTGACACATTGGTTTTTAACTCAAATGACTTTCTGTAAAAAGAGAAAAGAAAAAAAAATTATTTCGTGTTTTTTTTTTTTTAGCCTAGTTTGATGTCATATTTAAGATTGTCTGAAAATTAAATGTCTGCTGTATCGAGTGTTTTTTTACACAGTTGGAATCAACTTGTAAATAACACTCTGGTTTATACTTTGCAGAACACACTTTCCCCAGACCAGAGTAAAAAGTCTGACATGTACAGTAGCCGAGCTATTCGTCTCTACAACAGGCTGTTATTGTCATGAGTTCACCTCCCCTCCAACTGAATAACAGGACTCTTATTTGGGTAGGGAAGAGCTGGGCTTAGAGGCTCACGGGATTGGAGGAGGCAGCTGTCCAATAGTGCGGCGGAGCAGTGCTGTGCCTTAGTTTACACCAATAGTGGAACTTTTTTTTTTTTTTTTCTTCTCCCCCCTTTATGGAGAGAGTATTGAGAGAGTGAGAAGAAACGGCAGTTCTGTTAAATCCTGTCCAGCTGAGAGGAGTGAAGAAGAAGAAAAAGTAAAAATGGAGAGAGGGCTGCTGGTCTGAGGTGAGTGCAGCTTGAACAACAAGGCGGTGAGGCTTTAGCCTTGTAATTCCCTCCCTCTGTTATAGCTGAATGGAAAGGATTGACGGGGAGAAGAAGTAGCCGGGCTGGAGAGGAAGAGCCGTGCTGTTTATTTCCAGCCTGTGTTTGCTTTAGTCAGTGAGAGTTCCAGGCATACCAAGAACAAGACGCTGCATTTAGCCAAGCCAGTGTGAGTGTAGTGGAGTCTGTTAATGGCCTGGAAAGCTGACTGGCTCTATAGACTCTCTGACGGGGAGTGTGGTGGAGTTTGGACTTTAAGCTGCTTTGACTGATCTGTATAAAGTGTATGAACTAAAGAAATTCATTGTAGCTTGTTTTGTTTCTTTCTTCTTTCTTGAAACTGCTTAAAATGTGATGGTTTAAGGCTAATTTGTTTCTGTTGAAAGCTCAAACGTTGACACAGTGGATGGATTTTGGACTAGAAAATATTGACATCGTCTGTACTTCTGACCCCTTAGGCTCTTCTTATCCAAGCTTTGTAAACAACTCTGTATCTGTCATACGCTTTCCACAAACCTCACTAGGCTAAATTATACATGGAGAACCAACATTTGCCTTTTTTCTTAAGTTTACTACGCCACTGGCTATTTAGGGGTTTGCTTCACATAGTTGCATCTCACATAGTTGCATCTCGCATAGTTTTGGGCTGACTTAAACCACCCCCTTGCCAAATGTTTATCACTCACGTTTTTTCCAGCAGAGATGTGAGAAACTTCAGACGTGTTTGTACTTGCTCTGTCAAATCATGGCGATTGTCAGCGGCCGAGGAAACACTGCTTGACACTCAAGCTGTTTCAGGGCACCGACTGCAACCTTTTTTAAATCTTGTGACCGTTTCTTTAAAAAGTACTTTTTATTCCCTACAAAATGTATCCTAAGGATAATGACGTAGCACAGTCTTTATTTGTTTTCAGTTTTTACAAAAACACGAAAATCGGAACTCTTAACTAATTTTATGGTCTTGTGGTCTCTGTTTCAGAAAGAGGACAAAGATGCCCAAGCACAGAGGACGAGAAGGACTCTGTGGCCCCCTACTATGTTGAAACTCCCTATGGTTATCAGCTAGACCTGGACTTCCTCAAATATGTCGATGACATTGAGAGGGGCAACACCATTAAGAAGCTGAGTATCCAGAGGAAGCCCAAAGTGGCCAAACCCTTGGCAGTGCCTCGGGGCAGCACTGGCGGGGGCAGCACGCGGGCTGAATGGACCTCCACAGACTCCCTGTCCTCCTCCAACAGCGACGACAAGCAGTCCCCAGTCTTCTTCAACTCCAGGCCCCAGGTCGCTGCGCCGCTGACCCCCACCTTCTCCAGAACAACCTGTGAAGTCCCCCTGCAACACTCCTACTTGGGCATCACGGAGCAGAAATTGCTCCTGCCACCCCCTTCGCCAAGGTTTGCCCCTCGACACAACCCCCAGGTGGAGAAGACCCTCATGGAGACGCGTCTTCGTCTCGAACAGGAGCGTCTGCTCATGCAGCCGCACAGCGAGCCTCCGATTCCACGCCGCCGACTCGCCAGCTTCGGTGGCATGGGCTCCAGCAGCTCGCTGTCCTCTTACTCAGGCTCCATAGCTCCAAGCCAGATCTCTCCCAGCACCCATCATCCTCTCCCGATCAACGGTCACCTCCCCAATGGAGAGTATAACCCCTACTACCCACCATCTATGGGCAGCTCCATCCGCCACAGCCCCATGAGCTCCGGCATGGCCACGCCTGTGACAAACGTCAGCCCGTTACACCTTCAACAAATCCGGGAGCAGATGGTTGTGGCCATAAAGAAGCTGAAAGAGCTAGAGGAGCAGGTGAAAACCATTCCTATCTTACAGGTTAAGATTGCTGTTCTTCAGGAAGAGAAAAGACAGTTGGCCGCTCAGTCCAAAAATCAAGGTCCTGGTGGCTTTCGCAAGCGCTCCTACAGTGTAGGCAGCGCTGACCAAATGGAGAACCCGGGCCCCATCCTAAAGGAAACAGAGCTGCACATCATGGAGCCTGAAGCCCAGGAACAGAGTGCTCAGCGGCTGGAAGAGTTCAGACGTCTGGCTTCTGAGGTCCAAGCTCTGGAGAAGACGACCCAGGATAATAATGTAACCGAAATTCAGCCTCCTAAGCTCACGCATAACCAGACCCACCAGAAGTCCATTGGCATAGTTACTGATGAAAACATGAACAACCTTCCTGTCACTCGGAGGACAAGTGGACATTGTTTCCGGGATGCAGGAGTATCGACAGAGCAGCAGGAAATGCGCAGCGCTGCAGTTGGTGTGACCGAGGCCATGCTGGGCATGACCAGTGAAGCTGAGAGGGAGATCGAGCTTCAGCAGCAGACCATCGAATCGCTAAAGGAGAAGATCTACCGCCTGGAGGTCCAGCTGAAAGAAACAACTCACCAACTAGAGATGGGAAAGCTCAAGCTGGAGCTCCAAGTGGCCGGTGGGTCAAACAAGAAGAAAGCAGACAAAGGTGTGATGGCCAGGCCCGAGATGTATAACGCCTGTGTAGAGGCCAAAGTCCAGATGCGCAGCCAGGGAGTGGGTGACCATCTGGAACTCAGCAATGCCAACACGGCTAGAACTCTACAAAGCCACACAATAGGAGTGTCCTGTCAACCCAGTGTGCAGAGTGTTGCCACAGGCCCAGAGATCCCGATGGATCGGTGGGTGGTGCATGAGCGCGTCGAGGTAAACGACCAGTGTGTTGGGAGACAGGTAGAGATGTGCCACAAGCAGGTGGGCATGGAGCTGAATGTTTGCGAGGTGGGAGTTAACACAGAGGAATCGGTAGACAGCCTAGCTCTTTGCAAACCCATGACGGAGTTGAGCAAAGAGTCGAGATCAGTCGGCTGCGGGGATTGTTCAGTGGATGTGATCGTTAGTCCCATCAAGGTGCTGGTGTCGCAAGGAACCGACCCAGATTATGTCAGCAAAGTGGACTCTAGTGTCATGGCTGTTCCTGAGTCGGCAACTCAGCAGACCAATACGGAGATGGAAGTTGCGAGCAAATCCACCAACACAAAAACTGTTGTCCTGACAGACTCATTCACTGATATGGGGTTGATCACGTGTGACAAGAACACCAACACAACTGTGACTGAGACGAGGACGGTCGCTGCCGGGGAGGGACTTATCAAAGATGTTCACTCAACAGCAAAGATGCGTTCGATTGCTGTTGGAACCACCACAGACGAGGAGTTATATGTTGGCAAATCGAGCTCTACTAAAACCAAAGACTGTGGGGTGGGATCAGTTAGCATCCATGAGAACTTCTTGGTTGGATTAAAAACCAGGAACATAGCATGCGGCCCGTCCCAGGCAGCAGATTGTGTCACAAACGGCAGCAAAGAGACTGTGGAGGTTGAGACTGAGGCCGCACCACTGCAAGCTCAGACCCAGGAGGGCGCCGGACTGGACCATTACATCGAGAGGGTGCAGAAGCTGCTGCAGGAGCAACAAATGCTGCTAGCGGAGAACTACAGTGAGCTTGCAGATGCCTTTGGTCAGCCCCAGTCCCAGTTTGGATCCATCAACAGTCAGCTGGTCAGCACGCTCTCGTCCATCAACGTGGTCATGAAGTACGGAAGCGCAGAGGACATCCTCAAGCTGCAGTCGGACTCTAGCGAAGGTAGGAGGTTTACCACATCCAACTCTGAAGATGCTTATGGTTCCACGTCAGCAGTGTTGCATAAACATAAATGGTTCTTGTGATAATTCGCATACTATCAAGGCTAGACAACAGAAAATGCACACGGTATCTTTCAAAATAGCTTTTGAGCAGTCAATCATGTATTTAGTGCCTAAGGGAGCATTGAAGAGAGTTTGCATTTTCTTTTTTGTCTTCCACAGTTTGTTGCACAATAGATTAAACTAGTTTTATATGTCTGTTTCTTATTACAATTGAACATTTTTAGGGTATACTGTAAGCTGCGACACTTAAAGATGCACGGTCTTTTGGGCGAGGGCAATTACTCCCGAGTAAAACACCTCAATTACACTCAAGTACCTCCTTTAGCGTTTTAAAAATAGCGGCAGTTTTCTTGTAAACAAACTAAAGTTATGATGTTTTTAAGTATTTTAAATCCTGCCTTGTTTACGTCCACATTTACTAGCTTGCAGTCTTTTTCTTATTTGCATATTGTTGCATTTCTTGGCTAATACCATCAAAATAAAAAATGGGAAGGAGGGTATTAGATATAAGGGGTGTAAATCGAAGTTGTAAAGTCTTTTTTTTTTTTTTATTATGTAAAAAGAGTTATGTGCGTTTTTGTTTTAATGGCTGCAGGGATATTATTTTCCTTAGTTCTTTTGGGAAGAAAGTTTTATTTAGTTTTAATTTAGTTTTTTATTGAACTATAAAATAATAATCTGTATTGATACAGGACTTTTCAAAAACAGTCACAAAGGAATTTTTACATAGAACCCAGATTGGAAGATTTCAGGTCAATGAGGCAAATAAAATCACACAATTTAAATGATACAAAACTAAAATGGAATAAAAATACTCTACGATAACATAACATAAAAATAGAGTATTAAAGTTGCATTTGGCCTTAAAAACTCAAGTATAGAGGTTTTACTTCATGTAATTGCATGAAATGTAAGATGACTGAATTTCACTTTTGCAGGGCTGTCCAGAGGTAAATGAAGCGGCTGTAGAGATAATGTAGTGACAAAGTAAGATGTAGTTTAGGACTGACTGCCTGCACTGTCTCAGCTGTACTGTAGAGGATGTAGTCTGGAGTGGAGGACGGTTGTGGAGCGTTCACACACCGTCTACAGAGAATCCTGATTGGATCGGACAGGCCAAAGTTATCTCTGACCCTGAAAAATGCGGCAGGGGCTTTGGACGTGAACCAACAATGAGCTCATTTCTTTTTGGGAGCCAGTTAACGTCGCACCAATCAGCCTCTTGTTGTTTTTGCGGGCCGCCCTGCCTTCACTAACACCTCACTGTTGATGCTGATTCATGGCTCCCTCTGAGTTGCATAACATGCATTCATGCTGGCTGGCACATGAACGCAGGGCGATTGTCTTGTGTTGTGTGCGAACTTGTTTCTAGTCAGTTTTTGGCCTCTTTTGGAATGTAGGATGACTAAAGAGACTAAGTCCCTGGTCACGTAAATAATGTCAGTTGATGGTGTTCAGTGCTGCGATTAAACTAAGTAGGAACTACTAAAGTGTCTGAACACCAGTGGTGGAATGTATATGTATATATACTTAAGTAATGTACTTAATATTCAAGGTACTGTTACTTCAGATTTTTGTACAGCTTTATACTTCTACTCCACTACATCTCAGGAGGAAATGTTTTACTTTTTACTCCACTACATATGACAGCTTTAGTTAGGTTTCAGATTACAGTTTTGTATCCCCTTCCTGTTCAGTGAAAACCATAATAGTTAACAGTAACAGTTTGTGATAAACTGAAGGATGAAGTGTTCCTTTATGTGAAACTCTCCGGCGTCTTAAACTAAATAAACTATTTAGAAACCTTGGATCAACTGTAAAAATCAGTCACAAATCTGAAAACAGTCTTTTTAGAGACACGTGGTTCTCACAGGACAGCGACGCTACAAACGCATGATGATTTTATAGAATATAGATTAGATTAAACTACCCAACAGTATAAAAATAGTTCAAATTAGCACAATCTTTAAACATCTACAGCAGGAAAATGCAACAAACATATTAATGCAGAAGTAATATTAATCCAGAAACATCATATATAACAGTAAAACACTGACGGGGGACATTTTACTGCACAAGTACTTTTTACATTTGATACTTTAAGTACATTTCGATGATGATACTTTTACATAATAAGGTTTTTGAATGCAGGACTCTACTTCCCGTGGAGTCTTTTCAGTGTGTGGTGTTGATGCTTTTACTTCGGCAGAAGATCTTGATTCTACTTCCACTTCTGGAGAAAAGTGACTGAACAATGGTTAGAGTTGGATTTCTTTCTACAAGGAGTCTCAAATAAGTTCAGAAAAAGAAAATGTTTCCTTTTTAGCAGTCAGTTGGTCACTGTGAGGGGAGATAATAGAGTTTAACACACCATAACATGCCAAATTGCATTTAAAATGTCTGGACTTCTTACTTATTTTCTTTATAAAACATGAACAAAGCTGATGCAACACAGTGCAGACGTTTCAGACGACAGTGTCCTGCTCATTTCTGACATATCTGTACAGCACCTGTGGTGGTCAAACGTTTTAATGGTGTTCAACTTTACCCGTATATTTGGATACTGACTGTTATGCCTCTCCTCCTTTTTCAGAGAGCAGTCAGCAACTTCAGACACACATGGAGAAGCCTTCATCGGGCCTGACTCCTGCAGAACAACCTGCCAACACACCTGCGCAGCAGCAGCTCAGTGCAGCTGAGCAGAAGAGCCGTATGGACCTGCAGATGTCTACAGCGCTACATGGTATGCCTATGGACACTTTTTTTTTATTTTAGTGCGTGTCTTATCCTCCTACATTTTTTGTTAAAAAAAAAAAAATTATTTATTTTTTAATCCTGTACTGCTGTACACAGCCAAGAAATGAAAATCAGAGCTGGAGGCTGTTATAAGTGTGCAACTATGATGTTTTATAAATGGCAGTGATTTGGCTTTGGTTAGTTCGCTAAAAATGCATTCTCTGAACACGATGGGGTTTTCTTCAGTGGTGAAGTGATGATAATATTACAGGTGGTCGAGGAAAAAGCTGATTTTCATGGTTATTTATATCTAGGGCTGAAAGTGCGGCTGCTAAACTATCACCCGATTGTCCTTGTGGGGATTTGCACATACTTCGTACATAGAGGATCAGAGTTTAGGATTTTGGAGATCTATTGGCAGAAATATAATATAATATTCATAACTGTTTTCATCGGGTATAATCACCTGAAACTAAGAATTGTTGCATGAGCCTTTCACGTCCACATAGTTCTTTTCACAAAGCCCCGAGGAACAGCGGAAAGTTTAAGTACGTCAAAATTGCATTAAAGTATTACTTTACTTGAGTAAATGTACTTAGTTACTTTCCACCACTGTGACCCAGGCGAGGGAACATCAGCCTGGATTTCTCCTGACGAGCTCCTCACGCTCCCATCTGTCAAAATACGGGAAACGTGTCGAATGTTGCCACTGACTGGGAGTGCACATGCCACTGTAGACGTGTGCAACAGCATGCGTGTTGATGCATGCACACACACTCTCCCACACACACACGCACTCTGCTGTCCCCCAGAGCAGTAAAAGAGGCCCCTCCATCAGGGGCAAGTCTTGGCAGATGTGCGGAGAGTTTCTGGCTCTCTGCTGGTATTTGGGTTTTGGAAGGCCTGTGTTTAAAATGACTGAGATACTTTCAGGGTTTGGGTTCCTCGCTGACAGAGTGCTTTGGAAAGAGCGTGAGACGGACACTTAATGGCTACTTTCCTCTCGGCCAAAGCTCTTGATCATGTCAGAGAGCCTTTAGTGGCTCATCGAGGCGTTATCAGGCCCTTTGTAAATGAACTCAACGGGCTTGTTAGTTGTGTTGTGCTGCTGTTAACAGCAGGAGACTTTTAGTGTCGCAGGAGATTTTATAAGTGGAATTATAATGTCAAAAAAGTAATAAAATGAGGAAAAAATGCAGGAAAAGGGAAGAAAAGAAGCAAAGTTTTAAAGAAATTTCACAGACTTCTTTAGACTTAACATAACTTTCATTTTGCACATCTTACACCAATGTGCACACTAAGCACATGTTTTTTTTTTTTTACTTTTTTTGTTGGCACTATTCTTTGTTCAGTGTGTTTTGTTCATGTACTGCTGCTGTGACACAAGACATTTCCACCACCGTAGATAAATATACTATTTATCTACAGTGGACATGAACACTCTCGGTTCATCTTTTTTAAATACATTTTACATCTAAGATTGAACTAAATCAGCAGCTGCCTGAAAAGCAGCTGTTCCTGCCTCATTAAAGGAGAACTAACATCTAAAACATCTTGTTTTCATGATCCATAAACTCCAGATCAATGTCACTTTTACTTTGATGTTGGCACTTTGTGTTCACTTGTGATCTTCTTGACTGAATTCTGTTCTCTCCTCTCTGCTTCAGGGCAGCCGTGCAGCCACAACACCCTGAAATCCATCATGAAGAAGAAAGATGGCCGACCCGACTCCAACGGCACCAAGAAGAACCTGCAGTTTGTCGGGGTTAACGGAGGGTGAGTCCTAAAATATATTCACTCTCTCCCGTTTGAAATCTGTCGTGAATATTCAATAGGATTATTTTTTACTTGGCATATAAGATGCCTGTCAGATGTTTTGAACCTGGTGATTTTGTGGTAGATTAGTATTTTTAGGTGAAGTTAAAGGTGCTGTTGTGTTGTTGTTGTTGTTGTTTTCCTTTCTTAAACCTGGGCTTGTTAACATCCTTGTGGGGATCCAAACATCATGAAATCTGAGCGCTTTTTCTACATGTCTCTGCTTTTGTCGCCCCCTTGTGGCGACGCAGGTATGAGACGACATCAAGCGACGACTCCAGCTCAGAGGACAGCAGCTCCTCGGGGTCGGACGAAGAGGAAGAAGATGAGGAGAAGGAGTTCGGAGGAAAGGAGGAGAAATATCGGAATGTGGAGGGAAAGAGCACCAGAGAGGAGTTTCAGCCCGAGGGAGCAGAGGACGTGAAGAAGAAGAAGGAGGAGGAAGAGGAAAGTTCAGAGAAACAGGAGATGAGAGAGAGGTGGGTTGAAGGGAATTAGTCTTCAGTGTTCTAACCTGCTGTATGTGAACGATCATAGTGACGTGATCGCGGAGCTGGAAAGCTTTGTTTTGATTTGATTTCTAAGAATTTTTGCTTTAAACATCATCGTCACAACAAGCTGCAGGACTGGATACAAACTGAGCGTCAGTCTGTCTCATCATTCAGTCAGACATTTAAAGTTCTAATTATTTAGATTTTCACTATACCAAACCTTAAGTACTATTCAGTTTTTCTAACTTTATTTCCGACAATTTATATTAAAAGAAATAGGCTAAATAAATAGAGATTTACAATCATTTTTCTTCATGGCCATTTCAATGTATTGGTATTCTGTATTTCCTCTATAGAGGAGTTTAGTAGTAGAAGAAGAAACTAAGCAGCAAACTACAGACTATAAATGTAATAGAATTAAAAACTTAAATGTCTAACCAGAGCTGTAAATGTGTCTTTGGACTCACCTCACACGCAGTAAATAACGATAAATAAATGATGAGTTAAAAAAAAATCAATGCTACACAATCTGATGAGAAGCAGCTGCAGTTATGCTTTTTTTGCCACGTTAATGTGGGATGTTGACATTTTTTCATACGCATCAGTTGTTGGTTGTCAGATGAAATGCAACAAATGGGATTGTTATTTCAATGTTGAAACAGTGGCGTTTGTCTCCTAAGGTATGAGCTAAGTGAGAAGATGCTGGCGGCGAGCAACGTTCTCAAATCTCACCTCAGTGACCCAAAAGCTGTGAGCAGTAAAGATCTGGTGAGCAGGTTTTTTGCCATCCTTGTATGTGCTTAATACAGTAATCTACATTTAACAATATCCAACACGGAGATCCTAAGGAACTTGAAATGTTGATTTCCCACATGGGGACTCGTCTAATCCTGGTGTATTAACTTTATTTTCGCAAACCAATTTACTAGATTTAATATTTGTTTTGTGGTATACAAAATACTGTCAATTGTTACCCTATTTTACCCTTAAATGCTATGAATTCAAGGTAAAATGTTTTTATTATAACTGTTATAACACTGTAATTTAACCCACTTCTGAACTTTTATGCGATTTATAGCGGTCTGTTTGATACGACCGGCACAAAAGTCTGTCATTTTGCAGTCCTACACAAAGTGGCTTTAAAGGTTACATGTTTCTGGTTTGATTCGGTAGTCCATCATTTTGACACACGGAGGTTGTTAAAAGTTCCGTAATAATCCATTACTACCAGTCATTTTAATTTAAATGTTTTAATGATGACAAGATTAAGTCCTATTTAACGGGTGGAGCCTGTGATTCAGCAAATGTCTCCTCGCGGCACACTACCTGTCTCTCTGTCTGTTAGTTATTAATTCATTAATTAATTAATATACAGAACAAGCTTAGATGATGCATTTATAAGAGCGTGGAGGGAAAAGGTGATCAGAGTCTGCGGTCATGTTCTACTGAAAATGGCGGTCAGCAATCATATTTTTCCTGTCATTGTTCAAAATAAATCTGCCAATAATGGAAAGTATTCCTCTGGACTCAACATATGAGCTTGGACTTCTCTCCCACATGAGCGTCCCCACACAGACTCTGTGATCACGTGTCGCCCTCCTGCCTCCTCAGAGAGCCTGTCTGAACACGGTGCAGCACGAGTGGTTTCGCGTGTCCAGCCAGAAGGCGGCCATGGCGGCCATGGTGGAGGACTACCTGGGGGCCTTCGGGGCCATCTCGCCGGCCGTGCTGCGCCACATCGTCAACATGGCCGACGGCAACGGCAACACGGCGCTGCACTACAGCGTGTCGCACTCCAACTTCCAGGTGGTGAAGAAGCTGCTGGATGCAGGTGAGAGATGATTCTGTAAGCCTGAGATAAGTAAAGCAACAAGGCATGAAGGCTAATTGTAAAAAAAATGATTAAAAAGCATGTTTGCTTGTGTTGCGTATAGTGCACAATATCAAAAGCTTGAGCAGCATGTATTATATTTGCTGATTGAGTAATAAGTTGAAAGGAATTCCTGTCCAGTGTTCCTAAAATGTTTCAAAGCCTTCATAATCCATCAAAAGCCTGAGATTATCTTTGTTTTGCTTTAAAAAGCAGCTAAAGTTTTGCGTTAGTCTCCTAACGACCTCAGGAGACCAGCGGAAGGTTTTATATTCCTGAGCTCTCCACACTTCTCACCTTCTCCGGCTTCTTTTTGTCCTTAACTTCCTCTTTATGATATCAGGTCACTGCAGAAAGCAAACGTAACCCTGAGAGAAGAAGTGCAGCTCACTGATCAACGTACATGGTGTCAAAAGAAATCATCAGAATTGCACACATACAGATGAAGCTTTGAGAAAATAAAAGTGTCACGCCTTAAGTAAAGGCTCTAAATACTTCCTCCACCACTGCCATGCAGCGATCTCCCTGAAGGCTCAATAGACTGTGATGAGGTCCCGGCCACTCACTCCAAAAGCCTTTTGTCTGCTCGCCCTTTTGTGTCCTTGTGCTCTGACGGCAAATCCTCCCCCCTGTTCCCATTGTAGCCTTTGTCCTCCCAGTTCCTTAGACGTCTCCTCCCCTCAGCGGGCAGGACAGCCACCCTCATACCCGCCTCACCTCCCACCTGATGGCTCTGATGTCCTGTCTCTTTTGCGAGGATGAGTTCTTTAAGGGTTCAGACAATGCATCGCGGTCCCAGGCCCGACACACGTCCTCGTACATTACTGCGCTGTTGAGTGACGGCCAGCGACAAGTCAATCACAGCTGAGTCGTAGCGTACAGGGGTTTGAGACCACCCGCACCATGCAGAGTGCTTTAAACATGTTTGTGTGTGTTTCAGATGTGTGTAACGTCAACCAGCAGAACAAGGCGGGATACACGCCCATCATGCTGGCCGCGCTGGCCGCAGTGGAGTCGCCCAAGGACATGCGCATCGTGGACGAGCTCTTCAGCAAGGGCGACGTCAACGCTCGGGCCAGCCAGGTCAGTGACGGAGAGGTCAGAGGGTTCAGGTCTCAATGAGAAGGGAAATGAAGGTCGTGAGGACAAATCGGGCTCTTTTGTTTCTAAACTGAGCCGGTTAAAGTTAACTAGGCAAAAATTAAGACTACAAAAGGATTTCTAAAAAAAAAAAGTTTAATGTCAGATGTACTTTATTTTATTTTGCTTTCTGTATTGTATTTTTATTTTTTTTTTCACTTGAGTTTTTATTGATTTACAAATTTACAAACTCCAGATTGACATCTAACCAAACCAACTTAAATCAAAAATAAATACAGAAAAATGTTTTTTAGTTGTCTATCCGTTCTCTCAGTTGATCCACTACATCAGTCACGGGTCATTTCCCGTAGTCTTCGTCGTTGTTTTGGGTTGTGAATTGTTTAATTTCTCCCAATTTTCTTCAGTCTGTGCCAGTTTTTTTCCCTTACTGTATGTAGATTTCCTCCCTTACTGTATGTAGATTTCCT
>CALSBV010012215.1:2901485-2937871 GCA_943590825.1 Bovichtus diacanthus | reverse complement strand
TCCCTTACTGTATGTAGATTTCCTCCCTTACTGTATGTAGATTTCCTCCACTATCTCTTATCTATTGTTCCTGGGTGGGGGATTCAGACGTACTTTTACTCTGAAGTAGCTATAATAGTACTTTGGTGACACCAAGTGGTAAAGGAAGATAACTATTTGGGTTTTGAAAAGTTTATACGAACAGAATGTTGGACATAATGTGTGATGTTTTAATTGCTCATATTTACAGGACCGGTTTTATTATTTATACAAGTTTGGGAAAAGGTTTTCTTGCAGGCTTCCATGAAAAGCCAGAATTTCATGTGTGCGTCACTTCTTACTGCTGGAGCCATCATTTTCTGATTTTTAGTCTCGCAGAATTGAGGTATGTTTTAGGGCTGCAACTTCTAAAAAGAAAATGGTCTTTTAAAATCTTCTCTTAGGGTAATTATACGAAACAAACAAACAATACAGGGACAGTTGCAATATTTATCTACACAATCCTGCAATAAGGCAAATAAAAAAAATATACAAAATAAAATGGAAAGAATGCCCAACAATAATATAAGATGAAAAATAATAAAACGGATAAGAAATAAATCGTGTGCTAGCATTAATAAAACGTTTCTAGTTCAGAAGGTCAAACGTAAAGATTGATTATATTTCCTTGAGAGTTTAAGATTTCAAATGTTCCGTCTCCGTGCTGTCGTCCCTGTTTCAGGCTGGTCAGACGGGGCTGATGCTGGCGGTCAGTCACGGCAGGATGGACATGGTTCGGGCTCTGCTGGCTCACGGGGCCGACGTCAACATCCAGGACGACGAGGGCTCCACGGCGCTGATGTGCGCCAGCGAACACGGACACGTCGAGATCGTCAAACTGCTGCTGGCTCAACCCGGCTGCGACGCCACGCTGAGCGACAGCGTGAGTAACTAAGTACATTTGCTCAACTACTGCACTTGTGTACAAATGTGAGGTACTTGAGTATTTTGTTTTCATGCCACTCTATACTTGTACTCTACTACATTTCAGAGGGAAATATTGAACTTTTTACACAACTACATTTATTTGATGACTTAAGTTAATTTAGATTTTAGCACACGGAACATGCAAAGTGCTTGTAAAAAAAAATAGACATTGACGCCATAAATAGTTCAGCATTTCTGTTTTAACAGTGACATAGTTTGCTTCTACTTGTCTCACTACACTAAGTTGTTTAAGAGGTGAAGTTAATGGTGGTAATCACTCAAATGACACAATAGAACAAAAAGTAGTGTTTTAATGTACTTGTATGTTCTGCTAAAAGTGTTAGTTTTTTTTCTGAACTTGAACTTTTATGACTTGTTTAGTCATCTATATTTAATGTTCCATAGGAAAAACTGGGGTTAAAAATCTTGAATATATGTGCTGATCTGCATATATACCCTTTGTAAATATATTAAGAAAAAATAAATTCTGCTATGTGACATGCTTTTGTGAACTCTTTGTTTCTGCTCTTCAGGATGAGAGTAATGCCCTGTCCATCGCTCTGGAAGCAGGACACAAGGACATTGCAGTGTTGCTGTATGCACATGTCAACTTCTCCAAAGCTCAGTCACCTGTACGTCATCACTGCCTCCTTTTTTTTTAAAGGCACAATGAGTAGGATTTTCCGGGGGAAAAAACAATGTATAGAATCTGTATCAATCATCACTTATGGCCCAGTAGAAGTGAGCGGCGGTGTCTGTATCTGCAGAGACCCTGCAACACTCTCCCTGGATTTTCTTATTCTGCTGTGTTCGGGACATTTCTGGCCGTCAACCCTTCATAAAAACACAGCGACCAGGTGCCAGGCTGTAAGCACACATCCAAGAGGAAGCTACGAAAATGCGAAAACTCTAAAGAGAGGTGGAGCACCACGCTGATGAAGCTAGTGTCCAAACGAGAGTGAATCTGGGGTTGGCGTTCCTCAACCGACAAATCCTGCTCATTGTGGCCTTAAACACGTCTGTGCTTCTAATGTAATGTCTGTTCACATGTCGGCTGTCACATTAACCATTGACGTGTGTTTTCTATTCCAGGGGACCCCTCGACTCGGCAGAAAGACGTCACCCAGTCCCACTCGCAGGGGCATGTTCGATTAAAGGCCCTGCCTCTCCCTACAAACCCTGAGCTGCTATTGGTTCACGCTGCCTTTACCCACAGCTGGATGAGGGACGTAATCCCAGGCACCAACCAATGAGAATTCTGGAAATATTTGTTATTTATGTGCACACTGACGAGCCCAAAGTGCCCTTTGAATATGAATGTAACCAGCCGGTGCCTCGAGTCCCATCAGAATCTGGCTGAAATAATCAGCAAACCAACACGGACACAAAAGCTATTAAATGCCTTTTTTCTTTTCTTTTTGCAATTTGACAACTTTTTTCTTTTTTTTCCTTAAGCTCAATGTTGATCATTCAAGAGCACCAAAAACATTTGTGATTTATTTTTTTCTTCTTTGGTTCGCATCAGAGTAGACAGATGGAGAATTATCCACCCACGTGTTAGAGGAAATATTTCCTGTATATATTGCTCGCCTCGACATCCCGGCCTCTCGCATGTGCGCCCAGCTCTCTACATACATGTGCAACTCGTGCGGATTTACACATCAATGACCTAGACTGGAGAAAATTGTACTTTTATACAAATCCTTTGTATCTATTTAAAAAGAAGAATCACAGTATTTTGAATATTTCCTATTACTGCTTAACGACCCATGAAGTTATATATTTATCAAAGTATAGTTTTTAATGCAGATATGTATTTCATTGTACATACAGTGGTCATTAGAGTTTAGTTATTCTCCTTTTTGTGTCCACTTTATTTTACGTCTGTCTCATGTAATATAAGCCGTCTGTCCTCTAGTATTCAAGGTACTGACTCATCCTCCAATGAGAATTGAAGTGCCTGAGACTTATAACAATAAACATCAATTAAAGAATAAAGATCAGTGTCTTCATTGATGCATTTCATTGCGGGTGAACAAAGCAGCATTATATGAAAACATGCCCACAAGCGTATATTCATCTAAAGCAGACATGTCCAACTCGAGGCCCGCGGTACAATCCTATCTGGCCATAATATGAATATTATTAAATAGGTCTATTATTTTTCAATAAATGTTGACCCCGTTTGGCCCTCGACGTAGTCCCAGTTTTTAATTTTGGCCCTCTGAGTTCGACACCCCTGATCTAAAGTGTTGATGCATCAGAAACGATACAAAACATAACATTTCACCCATAGATGAAACCTAATGCCCAAAATGCAAATTGTGAAGCATAAAAATGTATTTAAAAAACACTAAACAAATCAAAGCAGAATTACCTGAAACAATTTTCATAATTGTAAATTCAGAAGGGAAGGATAAAATGGCTACAACTTTCATACTCGTTCTGATACTAGTAATATTTACTTTCAATAAAATTGGGGAAAAAAGTAAAAATAATTGGTGATACACAGTAAAATTAGATTTTTATTCATAATTTAACAGAATAAATCAATGTTTTGACAACTTTGGTTACTAGTTATTTTGCAGATTCAGATTAACTATACTAAATATGATCATCAAAAAAAATGAAGATTGTAATGTGAGCTACCCAGCAGTGAATAAATAATTAAAAATTAACTTCACCTTTTACCAGATGCAACATTAAAGTGCTTCACATTATCACAAAAAACAATACAATAAAATCTCAGGAAATCATGATCACTGAAGCAAAACTTGATCGTGTGATATTACAGATTTGGAAAGTTCCAAAATAAGAAGGTATTTCTAGATAAATGTTACACTTTTAAGTGACTGACTGTGACTTTTTGAATAAAGAAATGGCAGATTAATAATTTGACTAATGAGAAGTGAAATTAAATGTGACTTAAACAAACCCTTGATCAGTTCAAGACACTCTGAGTTTAACTGCTACGTCATTCTGTCTGCTGTGTCCAGTAGTTTACGACGGTTAATGTTATCAAACTAAGTCAGTCACTAACTCTTCAATCACTCGACCGACTGCTACGGTAAATGTTCATTATCATTTGTAACAAAATAAATATAAATTTTGGTACTTTGCAGAGGACTGAAGGTAAAAAATATCAACAGACTGGATCCTCTATATTTTGGAGATATGAAGGGTTTTCTCCAACATGAATAGGAAATTATTTTTGTTACTGTTATTTGGGTTTTGGGAATGAGTTTCTGCAGGTCAAAAGTCTGACGGCTGAACCAGTCCGGTTAATGTAGCCATCTGTTTTCTGACTGGAGGGCTTCCTGAGGGCATGGAAAGAGCGACAGAAGTAAAATAAGTTTTATCAAACAGACGACATATTTCCAACACAAAAAAACTGAAACATTTAGAATTAAAGTGACATTTATTTTTGCCAAATGTGTGAAAATTAATAATAAATAACTTTAATCAAAATTAAGGTTCATGAGTTGACTATATTATAAAATATATTTATTGTTTGTAAAAGGAATCCTACATTTAACAGAAGGGGCATATTCTTTCCACCAGAGGCTGTAAACAGTTGTTAGGTCATTGGTGCCAATGAAGGACGACAGGACTTGCGTACGCTGCAGACACAGTACGTGAACAAACCTGAGCAGAGGCACATGGGAGCTGCTGGACCCAGCTGCTCCCGGCCTGGAGAGAATGTGTTTGTGCTTCGGTGTGGGCCGGGGTACGAGGCCGAGATCGCCCGGCCTGTAGCGGGCCAGCTCGAACTGGAAACTCGAGGCTGGATTCAGGCTCACTTCTCTGTGAAGACACAAGGAACCGGATGATGGTAACAAAGCAGGAGTTTCTCTGCCGAATCTCAACAGAACTGTACTTTTGTGATAATTAGCCTCATTGGCAAAATCCCAGACTTGGATTTCTTGCACTTAAATATGTCATCAAGAATATTAAAGTCTTCGATTATGAGTTATATTATGTCTATATGTAGTTGATGGACACTATGGTCTTGAAATGTAGATCAAAGAAACACTCGCACACTTTCACAAAAAAAAAAAAAAAAGAACGCAAAATAATTGTGGTCGCACAACAACAGACATTATCCAGAGAGTGATTTTATTACCTGGCAGCAGCAGGGTCAGAGGTGTGCAGCTCCCCGCGCTGCTCGTTCTCAGCGGTGGTGTTTGTGAGTGTTGGCCGGTCCAAGACCACCAGCAGCTTCTCCATCAGCTGCTTCCACTGGACGACAGACTCCACCTCCGAGTCCTGGCCTGTAGGTGCATCCTGCAGGGGACAGAGCCAACAGCCCGGATAATTAGCGAACCAGGACAACTGTCTTGTTATTAAAACATGTTTTAACTTTCTTATTTTTACAAAACAGCCGACTAACAATGTCCAAAAATACTACATTTTTATTTATTAGTTTAAATTACAAGGGTTACAACTTGGTTTTTGACCAATAACATTTTTTTTTTTTGTCTATTTCAGACTGTTTTTGTGAAACTCGCATGTTTGTTACAACAACATAGCAATGCAACAAAATTATTACGCACGCACGCAGGGTTACAACGCTGAAATGCTGCCAATGGGCTGAGATGGCGTCACTTGAGCATGTTTGTGTGTCCTGATGTTCAGGGTCAGGACTTTTTAGTTTTACCATCAGGGCCTGTCTGAGAGCGATGGCTGCTTCCTGCATGATGCTCTTCATCCTGCTCCTCCTGCTCCTCCCCTGCAGTAACTCCGCCTCCAGCCGACTCACCTCTGCTCTGCTTTTACTGCACTGCTCGGACAGTGAGGCCCGGTCCTGTCTGAAGACACAACACTGCATTCAGGTATGAAGCAGCTTCATGTCATTAAATTGACATTTCATCACTTGTCATTACTAATGTGGCTCGGCCCATGTGTTTACTTCCAGTACCATCCCCAAACAAACCGCCAAATTCAGACTTTTTATTTCCTACTGTTTCCAAACTACCTATGCGATACATGCCATAGAAACTCACTGTCAGATGTTCAGATTGTAGCTTGTACTGCAAGAAAAAAAAAAAAATCTAGAGAATGTCTCCGATACTTAATTTCACAACTATGTTGTTTTCTCTACATTTTTGTATTTTGATTTTCTTTATATTTTATTTATTGAGTACTTTCAAGATACTTTAGGGAGCTTAATACTAACACTTTTACTTAACCCATTACCTTTCTAAGGAGCCCCTCTGGGGTCGCATGGTAGCAAAAGTACCTCAATGTATAAATTCATAAAACCGTGCGCACAGATTCACAGACAATCATTTGGTTTCATAAATTTAATAAGACCTTACTATTTGTGGCACGGTGTCTGCTGTTGTATCACTCTACAGCCTAATATTTCTAAAGGGAACTTATAATGAGTCTGTGGTAGAGAATAGTAGTCTACATTTAGTGACCTCACCGTACTTTTGTGCAGTTTTATTGGTATCAGTTAATATTCCTACAGGAAGTTAAATCAATTAGGTGGTGTAGTTAGTTTCAAGTTTATACTAACCATATTATTCCCAAATTTTGTTTTCTATGTTGTATATATTGATTTAGGAGCCTCTATTTGTCACACAGTAGTCATGCAGTAATATTTATTTATTCATTCATTTACGTACTTGTACATTTTACGTGCACTTAAGTGCATTTTTCTTACGATACGTTTCCTTAAATAAAACATTTACTGCTAATGGAGTCTTTTTTTTGTTTATATTGTAGTATTGCTACTTTTATGCAGATAAAATATTTAGCTTCTTCTTCCACCACTGAGACCGGGTAAAGTAATAAGTATAACATATTATAGTGATACAACAGCAGATGAAATGCCACAAAGTACAGTAGGTCACTAAATTTATGCCTTTCTTCACTACCACACACAGTAGAAGTTCCCGTTAGAAATATAAGGCTGTAGAGCGATACAACAGCAGATAAAATGCCTCAAACGAGTAAGGTCATTACATTTACAAAACCCGATGATCATCTGTGAAACCGAGCACACAACAAGTTTATTTTTCTACCATGCGACCCTAGAGGTGCTCTGCATCTTCCTTACTTCTTAAAATGAATGTGACCTTGGACAAAGCATGAGTGAGTGGCATGTGGACAGTAGAGATGGAGTCCATTTTTGACCTGAGTGCCTCCATCTCAGCCTGGACTCCTGTGTGTTTGTTCTGAAGCTGCTTGAGTTCTTGCTTACAGCCTTTCAGCTCCGCCAGCAGCTGCTCACACTTTTCTGTAAGCTGCTCCATCACCTGATGGAGGGAAGATATCATGTATGCAAACACCATTGAGTTTATATCCAATGTAAAACTGCAACACCCACTGGATCCAATTCTACAATGAACAGATATCTGTTACCCTTACCTTCTTGCGGACGCAGCTCTTGCGGGACGTCTCGCTGAGCATTTGCTCCAGGATGTCCACATCCACACTGAGCCGACTCTTTCGGTGCCGCAGGGCCGAGTTCTCTTCCATCAGGACGTGAGTCTCCTCCGACAGCAGGCCGATCCGAGTCTTGACCTCCGTGTTCTCCTGAAGGGCCAACCTGGTCGTCTCTGGGACCTTCTGGTCCACCAGGTGCTGCACCTCTGCCGCCATGGCCGCCACATGGTTCTCCATCTCCTTCTCCAACCTTTGGGGTAAATCATTTTGGCATAGTATATTTAATAAGGCTTGTGAAGATGTTTAGAAATGTCTTTTGTCAATTGTATTTTTTAATGTAACTTAGCCACGTTTATTCATCTTTATTCTTTTCACAGCTAGGACATGCTGTAATCGTAGGCTATAGCTGCAGATGTAACGCTGTCAGTGAATAAGCAGTCACAACCTCTTCTTCTCCAGCAGTGCTTTCATCTCCTGGCTGTGGATGGCAGCTTTGTGTTCCTCCTTCTGACTGGCCAGCTGCTTCTCCAGAGACTCCATGTTGGACATCAGCTGCTCCCTCTGCTTCTGAAACTCCTCCAGATTTGCCAGTCTCACAGCTTGGAGGAGAGGAGAGAGTTAAACCTTAAATGCAGTGTAGAGGTTGCTAAACTGTTCAGCCATCCATCTTATTCCTTGCCATGGTGAGTGAAGTTAGAATGTATTGGTGCTACAGGTCCAATGAGATGGAAAAAACAATGAATACCAATGTAGTGGGGTTGTTCAGAGTTAACTGGGTAGAAATACATTGCCTGTTCTTGTCAGTTTTTTTTTTAAATGATTCAACTCACACTCAAGTATCTATAAATAAACATTTCTTATTATGTTTTTGTTGGAGTTGTGGATTAGCCTGTCAGTGTGCAAAACAGTGGCTTTCTGAATGGCATTATTCATTTCCAAGAAGGTGGAAGATGTGACAACTTCCTGCAGTGAGAAAGACAGTTTTCCTGTGCTACCTGTATTATTTTCTCATTTAAATAATGTCTCCGTTTTATGTGGAAAAACGTCGAACCACGGAAAGGTTACCATCTCAAAACCATCTTCATGGGACCTTCAACATGCTAGAACTTGATCCTGCTTGAGCCAAAAAAGATATTCAGTCTCACCAAGTGTTGTGTTTCTTGAGGTGACTTCTTCAATCCGGCCTTGAAGCTCTTGTCTCAGCTGATTGTGCTGCAGCTGCCGGGCGTCTCTGTCCTTATCGGCATCCTGCTGCTGACTCCCTATGCGTTCTGTCAACTCGTCCAGCTCGTCCTCCTTTTCTAGCAGGGACCGTTTCAGATACTCAACAATGTCCTTCTTCTCCTTCTCCAGCACGCTGTACTGAGAGTTTAAGTCCTCCTTCTGCCTTTCTAGTTGATCACATTTCAGCTGATATCTGGAGGAAGATGGTCCGGCAGTTAAGGACAACATCTTCAATGATTCTTGCAGTGGTGGAAAGTAACTAAATACATTTACTCAGGTACTTTACTAACATACAATTTTGAGGTGCTTGTACTGGAGTATATACATTTTATGTCAATTCATACTTCTATTCCACTACAATTCAACAACTTTAGCTACTTTGCATGTTCAGATTAATAATACAAAATATAAATTGAGATCTAATATTATAAAATAAGATAAAACTTTATTCATCGCAGTAGGGAAATTCATAAACTACACAACAGATAAAGTATATAAATGTGTTCAAATAAGACCCACCTTTAGCAGCTGCAACATTAAAGTGATGACAGCATCAATAATAATAATCCCATAAATGATCATACATCACTTTGAAATAGGCTGTAACTATAGCTGTTAAACAAAAGTAGTGCAGGAAAAAGTTAACAAAAATTGTACAAGTAGCTAAAATGTGTATTTAACTACAGTATTTGAATAAATGTACTAGTTACTTTCCTTACAGATGTGCTAGATTATACAGTACAGCCAACACCTCTAAAGAGGCTAATGCTAATTCCTAAGTGACAACAGAGCTAACAACAAATGACAAGCTAACATAGCATTGGCCTACTTTAACTACCAAAGTGCCCTGAACTGATTTTATTTTTATTTTTTTTATCCAAGTTTGAATAACTATACTAAAAAGGATATGTTCAAAGCATGTACTCGCTCGAACATAGGACCACATCATTCCCATGAGGTTCACTTGAAGTGACTTATGTTCGTAACAGTGAAATAGAGCAGCGCTTTGTGTCGCAAACAATCTCACCTCTCCAATTGCTCGTTCAAATATCGTATTTGAGTCAAATATAATTCATTCTCTTTGCCTGCCCAACCGGTTTTATCTACAGGAGCTGCAGAACTTTCCTTTTTCTGTGTTTTCTTGATTTCATTTTGTTTCTCGCCGCTTTTCTTTTCCTTCTTTCCAGGCATCGTGTCGGAGAAAGTTAGTTAAAGCGGAGACACTAAACTACAGTGTTGCTAGGCAATGATGCCTTCAGGGACACATCGAAAAGTTTTCATTCTTTGCACGGCTGCAAGAGGATAACAAATGTATCATGCGGTTCATACTTTATATCTTCTATCTATCTTCTAACAAATGTAGGCTTTCACAAATACTGTTACAGGCATGGTGTTTAATCTAATGTTCAACCTCTGTTTTAAGAGTTTACTGTCGAAATCAGATTTTTTTTTTTTCCCCTTCTGAATTTCAAAGCTATCGCCACACTTGGCCAGACCAGATTGAAAAAATCTGTTTAATAATAATAATAATAATAATCCAAAATATAAGATATACAAGAAGATAAAACAATACCATAATAAATAGATAAAAACTAAAACAAATGTACAAACACAAACTACAGGGCTACTGTTTAAGGCTTGTTGGTAAGCTAGTTTTTGTTAGGTTTGTATATTGAATGTATCCAAAAGAAATTGAAAGATGAATAAGATATTGAATCTGTTTTTTTCCCTCAAAATAGGCAACATTACCATGTCCCCAAGCCTGCCACTGGTATCATACAACAATATTAAGTTGTATGTGACAGACAGACAGATTCCTTCTTTATAGGTTGATGATGCTTATACAGCGCCATCTATTGGCCAAATGGCACCACATATATCATGGTTACTCAGACATGTCCAACAAATATGTTTTCAATAGCACAAAGCAGGAGATATGACATGTCCACAGCATTTGAGCAAAGGTTGAGGCCCAGCTATAGCAAAGTGCATGAAACGTCAAAAATCTGAGGGAAAAAAAAAGATCCAGAGTTTCTGTAAACAAATTTAGCGACTGTCGCTCAAAACGTGTTGTTGAGAGTAGCTGAAAAAAGAGATTTGAACACAATCCAGGAAAAAAAAAGTTTAGTTTTTTTTCTGAGACTTACTGTTAAAAAGTCACAAGCCAGCACGAGACGTTTCTTGTTAGCGCCCTCATGTGGCCAAGTTGCTCCATGTTCGACACGGCACCCCCCTGGGTGCTGACCACTACACCCGCCAAGAGTGAACCAGTTCCGATGAATGGTTCTCCAGATAAACGAAGGACATGCCCACATACACACAGAGATTCCTTGCTTTAGAGTTTTATAGTTTGGTTGAATGGATCCACCCACCCGGTGGTGTGGCCATGATCTCTGGCCCCCTCTGCCCAGCTGATGAATTTCAACTCAGTGGCTCCCCTAGGTGGTTTCAGCCAGTACTGCATTAAAAAACACACCAGAGTCTAAATTAAATAAAAAATTACATGAAATTAAATGTCAGCTTTTTTTTCCAGACACTGACCTCGCTGCAGTATCACTCTGCAGCCTGCTCCTGGATGGCTCAGAGAGCAGTCATAATAGAAAGGGTAAATGTGTTAAATCACAAACTTCATTACTGTGTTAATATCTATCATTATTACCATATGCTATAGAGGCAATTAACCTCAGCGTTGTAACCCTGCTTTCAGTTACCTTACAGCACCAGGACCTCAGCCAATGAAGTGTAGCAGTTATTTATTCAGCGCTTTGTAAATGTCTGCTCTTTAATTGGTCCCCCCCATTTGGCAGCAGGGATTTTAATTGGTTGCCTTTGTGTGTTTCACCTCACTTCACTCCCTGCCTATAAATCCTACTTGGCTGACTGAGTGACCAGTGTAGAGGTCAATTCAGTTTCAGCACAGTCAAGCCTTGTAACTTAATGAAAGAGTATTAATTCACCACGTAGCATATTCATGAAAAAAAAAAAGAGATACAATTAATATACTTTAGTAGGATGCTACTCAGATATTACATCATAACTTCAAGCCCAGGGGGAATATCGCAGTGACACCACTGGCTATCACAAATTGAGTAGCATAGACACGACACAGCTGCTGGAGGGATATAGGGTGATTATTCTGCATCAAGGGTAATTCAGTTAGTTCAGTCAAACAAACAAAATGAAATGATGTATTTATTAGATTTGTAAATACAATAGAAACACAGTGGTCTTGAGAAAATAGTTGCTCAGGTATTTCCTGAAAATAGATAAGATGGTGTGTGCAGATGCCAGGATTGATCTAGAAAATGTCTGCAAGGTTACAGATTGAGAATTAAAATCACTTGTAGGCCTCCGATTTAGCTCTTTTTTCAACCAGGTTTGTTTTCCTGAGATTTTAGATCTTCTGAGAGATTACTGAACCTTTTTGGCTTGTGAACTCTTATATTTATATATATATATATATATATATATATAAACAAAGTATCTTGGGGCCTTTGTCACATTTCAGATGTCTACGAGTTGTTGATGAATTATTGTCGTTTTCCTTCTGAACTTCACACATGGTTTTATTTGAAAAACTGTTGGTTCAAAGATGTGAAATAAACGTGACTCATTTCACAAAAAGAAAGAAAAGTTACAGTAAAGTCGAGAAAAGTGGTGAAAATTTTGCTTCAGAACTTTTGCATCAGAACTTTTTTTCTTCATTGCTCTGTTCTTAATCATCTCACGACCCCTCAGATTTATCTTGTGACCCTTTGGGAACCACTGGTGTGGTGGAAACTTAATTGATTTACTCAATTGTGTCACCTATATTGTTCTTAAGTAACATTTTGAGGCATTTGTATAATTTTCTGCTACTTTATAGGCAAATCGTACTTTTTCCCACACTACATTTATTGGATAAGTTTAGGTATTAACTTTGCATATGTTCATATCCAAAATAGTACTAAATACAATCAACAAATAAATGATTATGTCATATTTAAAAGATAACAACCTACCCAGCCCATAAAAATGGGCTGCATAACATAGTTAAAATAAACTCCAACTTTACCAGCTGCAACGTTAAAGTGATGTACACGTTAATGTTTCAATAATGAATCCAATAACATGGTAATACACATTATCCTATTGTGCAATGGGACACTCTGCAAAATGAGCACTTTTACTTTTGGTGCTTTAAGTACATTTAGATTTTTAAGTTAAAGTATTGGTGTCAGTATTTTAACTTTACCTAACTTTAGTGAAAAGATTGAATGCGTGACTTTTTCTTTCACATGTGGGGTGTGAGTTACACTAACAGAAGTTGACGTGGAACAATGGGCTTTTTATTAATTACGTTTCACTAATAATTGAAGTGTGAAAACAGACATCCCATCATGAGTGGTGCCACTGTGCCAGCTCTCTCCCCCGCTTCCAGCGTGTTTCCTCCCACAAGTCCCAGCAGCAGCAGCAGCAGGGCGGGTCGGGACCTTATAGCCTCCATCCTCCTGGCACCAGCGCAGGGTTTACCCAGCCGAGCCTGGGACGAACTCCAACACAGCAGCTGAAGTCTGACTCGTTTCTGGGCTGATTTCGCGGCTAGCAGCACCTTGTGTTGTTGTTTTATCCCCAGGAGCCATGAGTAGTAAGCAGAGCAAGCAGGTGCCGCAGTGCCCGGGATCTCTGTCGCCATCCAAAGGCCAGAAACCCCCGAGGATGCCCAAGTGCTCCCGCTGTAGGAACCACGGCTATGTGTCTCCTCTAAAGGGACACAAAAGGTTTTGCAACTGGAGGGATTGCCAGTGTCCCAAATGCAAGCTTATAGCCGAGAGACAGAGAGTAATGGCGGCCCAGGTAATTTGAAACGTTTCTTTTCCCACCGGCTAACGTTAGCTTGAGTTGACAATAACTTTGTAAACCTCGAAATAAAATCCAAAAATACAACATGTAATTGTTTTAACAAAAAAAGTTTTTGTTTTTATATTTTTTAACTGCTGTGGATAAGTCCACTTTAGTTGTTTTTCCTCTTTTTGATGTGTGTACTAACAAAGCGTGTCACCCTTGCTAGCTCGTTAGCTCAGTTTAGCTTTATAAACGTTCATGTGTTTTCAGGGATTATGAGACAAACCCACATTGTTACACGTGTTGTTTACTGCATACAGTTTATAAATAAAACATAATACATAGGCTACTGTATATAGAACTGCTACAGTTTCTATATTTTGTCTGATTATACTTTGTAACTTTTTAGCTTGAAGTAACATTTTAGGGGTTTCAAAAATAAGGTATTTTCGGGTAGGCTCATTAGTTAAAGTAAAACTAATTCTACGTTTTAAAACTATGAAATATAGCCAGTGGTGGACAGTAACTACATTACAATTTTGAGGTACTTGTACTTTAAAGTAACTCGAGTATTTCCATTTCTGCTACTTTATACTTCTACAATTCAGAGGCCAATATTGTACTTTTTACTGCAGCTTTAGTGACTTTTCAGATTCAGATATACAAAATATAATCAACAACTAATTTATCATTTATTATTATTGTTTAAGATAAAACTTTATTGATCCAGTATATTTAGTAAAGAAAAAAAGAGCTCCACTTTTACCAGCTGCAACGTTAAAGTGATGAACACATTAATGCATCAATAATTAAATCCAACTATATAACATATATTATTCTGAAATGGGAGGTTGTGCAGAATGACTACTTTTACTGTTGGTACATTTGGATTCTATCTTTTATACTTATTCTTAAGTAACATTTTGAATGCAGAACATACTGGTATTTCTACACTGTGGTATTACTACTTTTACTTTAGTAAAAGATCTAAATACTTTGTCAACCACTGAATATTGCAAACACACTGATAAAGAAAGTATTTTATTTATCACAAAACAACCAATTTTTTGCGTGAAAAGTGGTTGTTGGAATTTTTGCTTGAAAAGTGTGCCTGGTAATAAGATGTACATTGGTAGTGAGACCAAAGTAAAATATGTATACTGATGTCTTTTATTGCTATGCCTACAAATAATTATTTTGTAATCTTTCTCACTTGTAATATATTTTATTTTCATATGATGAATTCATTTTCATTGTGTGCTGTATGGGTACACACAGCAATAACATGACATGAATATGGCTATAATCGTATCTAATACATAGACTGCTTCGTTTTGTAAGTAAGAAAACAATAAACATAAAGAATTATAACACATTTTAGAAAACTAGTGACAAAAGACAGTGGCATCGTTAGAGAACAGAATTTCATTTAAATAACATTTGACATGAAGTCAGCATAGTGACCTAGTGACCAACCTATTTATAAGCCATAGTGTATGTTTCTTATGGTAGAGCCAAATCAATGTGTAATTGTTTACTAATTATGTTATTATTATGATTTGTAGCATTATCTTTGCATTATAAAGCAGTATTCTGTACTACATAGTCGATAGATAAGAGCAATGTTTTGTTTTTATTTCCTCTCCTCCCTTCAAGGTCGCCCTGAGACGGCAGCAGGCTCAGGAAGAGGAGCTTGGGATTTGTAGTCCGGTAGCTCTCACTGGTCCCGAGGTGATGGTGAAGAATGAAGCTGGAGCAGACTGCTTGTTCTCTCTGGAGGGACGATCCGCGACACCTACCAGCACTTCCACTTCATCTCTTGCAGGTGAGGTATCGCTAACCGTTATTCACTTACAGTCCTACATCTCATGTGTCACACTACTAATGTAGTAATGCTGTAATGCTCATTATACAGCTATACAGGTGAGTCATTGTGTCCAAACAACAGCTCTGGGAAGTATGGGAAAAATATTTGGTGACATTCGTATATTTAGCGTGAAAAACACAGCGGAAGTCCTAAAGAGCTGTTTTGCAATTCAGTCGATAGATTTAGAAAGAATTCAGGTTTTCACGGAAACTTTACGGTTTTAGGCTAAAATGAAGAGAAGCAACATGAAGTGATTTACTATTAATTACCTATTTAATACAGGTGTGTTCACTTCTTCACGTTGACCCGAGGAAGACTATCAGTCATGTCCACATGAAGTAAAAGCAAGTGGTCTTTTTCCCCGCCGTGTGCATACTTTGGCATTGTGCGCTGTTAATTTGTCTATAAATGTTAGCTGCTTGCTTCTATTCTGAGCCACAACGTTAATGTTACTCCTGCAGCTTCAGCCATCAGCCAGAGTGCCAGCAGACCTGGGACCAGCTGACCACCTGCCTCTTAACGGATTATAAATGCATAAAATAATAAATAAATAAAACTAGCGCGATGAATGCATCCAAATGTAAAGGAGTAAAAGTAAAAATCTACTCAAGTAAGAAGAGAGAGTATGCTGCATTAAAACTACTCTGACAAGTGCAATTTATTTGAAAAAGTGAAATGCATGCATATAACGCAGTGAACTAACTGCTAACTCGTTACTACCCACCTCTGCACTGTATTCTCATAAGACAACACGGGTGTCACAATCCTGCAGTATAGATGCCTCTTGAATAACAAACACACGGGTGTATGTTAAAAAGCATTTCACAAAAGGTGCCCTGATTAATGTCTCATCTTTTGTTCTCTTACAGCTGACTGAAGACATGCGTCTGTGTACCCCTTAGCTTTAAAACTTTATCTGTACTACAAATCCTCATCAGTCTATATAAATGACTTATGGACAATCTCAAGCAGGTTAGGATGATAACTTTCACAACTCAGAAGATTGTTTTCATCAGTTGGCTTTCTACAGATGGTGGTGGAAATCATATTGTTTAATTTTGACAGTTTCTTGTCTACATTTTCAATGACTATTGCAAATATTTTAGTTTAACAGGCAGCAAAGCCACTATACTATTTTGTGTGTTATATTTGTAGATAGAAATCTCTTTTTAAAGAGTTTTCTGCTGAGTCCACTGTTATTCAATATTGTAAAACAATAATATATGAAAAAGACCACAGGACAAGAATACTTTTATAGGTGCCAATGATTTTTTTTCTTTCTTTTTTCTTTTTCATGGGAAAATAAGTGAACCTTTACATTTATTTTGGTGGCAGCACTATGAAAGAGCAGCTTTGATGTCTTTCTTGGCAGTGGTGTGGAGCCAGACACAGATATCGTGTTCCCTGTCTGATAGCAAACTTCAGGAGGTGGAATATGACTGGTCAAGGCTGCTCATTTCTTCTGCTTTGTGTTACTGTGAGAATGAACTTTGGGCCTCTGGCTTGGCAACAGAGAGGAGAGATTGAGGTGGAAAAAGGAGTCGAGCACTCTGCGATTCACTGATGACAAGAATCAGAACAGGGACAACACATGTCATTATCTTTGGCTTTAGTGCTGCACAGTGTCTTCATTGTGTAAGACCGAAAGATCAGGGTCTGCCTGAGAAGAATGTGGCCTTGTTGATAAGGAAAGAACAACATGATGAGTAATGATGATGATGGTGATGGTCATCTTCGTCCAGCCACATTCCTGTATTGTGATGGTTTGTTGTGTTAGGTCCCATAATTTGACGTCAAAAACACCTGCCACCTGCAGATGGTGCTGTTGATAGCAATTTGAGCTGGAGGTGGACTGACCAGACACATCTTGTAAAGTTCAAGTGATGTGTCTTCGTTTCCCATTAATTGATTGATTAAGATCTACTGCCAGCCTAGATCTGTATACGATGAATATATCTCATGGTGGAAGGTTCATTGGTTTTCAGTATCAGCACATGCTCAGCTGAGAAAATAAAAAACAAAAATTGAGCTCTGCTTTTAGGTGCATAATTCAAAGAAAACATGGAAAGTTTTATAGATCTACTTATTTTACTCCAAGATACTGACTACAGTTAGTATATAAATGCAATCCTCAACTCCATGTTTCAAATACATTTTAATTGTATAGCACCTTTCAAAACATAATAGCAGCAAAATAAAAACAGAATCCAATCAAATGACAATAAAATAAAAGCATTATAAAAAATAACATAAAAGTAGGAATAAACTAAAATAAAGTATCCGATAAGATATTAAAATAATAAAACAATTATTGATTCATTATTAGACATACACAGCAAGGAATTTATTCAGTAAAAGCACATTTAGAAATATGGGTTTTTAAAAGAGATGTGTTTGTTTGTCCAGGGAGTCGCTCGGCATTGTCCCCCAGCCCGTCAGCCGGGGCCTGGGCTCATACTGAGGGATCGCCGGACCTGCTGCTAGAAACTTCCTATTACAACTTCTACCAGCCTTCACGCTACCCCGCCTACTACGGCAACCTCTACAACTACCAGCAATACCAGGTGACTAACAATAACCACGCTGCTGTTTGTCACTAACAGTCAAACTCGAATTGAAGCCTTTCATACGCAGGTTTTGGTTACCTGCAATGTTTGTTTAACTTGGCTCAAGGAGGATTTCTGTGCCACCGTTTTAAACCACTGAGCGAGCACAGCAGGGAATATATGTGCATGTGTATTTCTCTGTGCCTTAATTACAATTCATAATCTTATTTAAATTGTCCCGTTACCTCAAACTTGACCTGTAACTAGGGCTGAAATGATATGGGTTTTTCACAGTTAGTACATTACATTAATGTTTTTGTGTTTAACCTGACTAGGATATTTTTTGTTTCAGTATAACTTTTATTGTAATCATGATGGAAAGACATCTGAAGCCAAAACCATTTAAGACAATAAATCTCATCTGAAACCGGCATACAGTACTGCATTTAAAAGAAAAATATATTTAGCTTAGTTATTGAGCTGAAAACTTAAGATGTACAGAAAGCAAATAAATCTTTTCTGCAATTTTCCCATCCTGTTTTTCTGTAGCTGTGGTCAGTAAAGATACTCCTATCATAATTAGATCTGGTAGATATCAGGGCTGTAGTACTTGAGTGCAGTCTCTGTCTCGAGTCCGGACTCAAGTCTTGCACTTGTCTCGGGCTACTTCCTTGTTGGACTCTTGTTGGAATTGTCTTTGTCTCGGATGTGATGTGTATCGCAAATGAATAATCTACTTTTAACTTTGCTGCTTTTTATACCTTTGTTACAGCTAGTCTGTTATCTACTGTTTTGCCGGCATTAATCTAAATGAGCTGTGTGCACGTGGTTATGCAGGAGAGCAGAGGATTAGCAGTGTAAAGACACTGTTATGGTGGTGAACAGGACTCTATTTGATTTGGACTCGGTCTTGACTCACACTCAACTGGACCTGGTCTTGGACTTGATTTTGACTCAATTAAGCTGGTCTTGACTTGACTACAGCCCTAACCAAACAACCATTACTAACATTGTTTAGTTTACAAGTTTAGTTTTGTGTTTACTGAGATATTGTAAGTTAAAGGCTGTAGTAATGTCTGTTTAACATTTGTCCTCAGAGTAATGGTACATTACAGTCGAGCTGCAACGATTAGTCCATCGACAGAAATAATGCAATAATGGCAGAAAATGCTTTTTTCAGCCTCTCACGTGGAGATTTCCTGGCTTTCTCTGTTTTATATGATATTAAACTGAATATCTTTGGGTTTTGGACTTTTGGAAAACAATACATTGAAAGACATCACCGTCGACTTTGAAAAACTGGGATGGACAATTTTTTACAATTTTATAGACCAAACGGTTAATCGAGAGAATAATCAATAGATTAAGTGATGATGAAAATAACTGTTGGTAATTGTTAGTTTCATCCATTACAGTACAGCCAAGTCATATGCAGGAGTTAAAAACTAAAATAGAACCGAAAGCCTCACTGCTCTGTGTTAAACGTGATAGACTGGGCGCACAGTTGAAAGTGATGTACTCTGTGTTGTGTGTGTTTTGGAGGGTGAACTTCACATCTAAGCTGCTTCATGCCACAGAATCAGAAGATAAGCTGCTTAGCTGTGAGTCACCTCTGTATGGACAAGGATTACTTTCTATTACCTCATCATATAACTTAGTAATTTGAAACTCACGTCGGTCAGCGTGCTCATCTGTGTGTATGCACAGCCGGAGGAGATGATAGTTTTGACCATGCAAAGGTTTATGGTGATAATGCTACATTGAGAACAGCAAATCTGTGTTAAGCTATTAGCAGCCGGTGGGCAGCACAGTCCTGCTTGGCTATATAACGGAGCAAACAGCTAACGTTAACGAAGGTATCAGTGAGTTACATTATGATACGTTCAAGTTCAATTCAGTAAAAATTTGTATTTGGCTAAGGTAAATTATATCTTTAGCGTGTTCAAATGTAACCTACAATAAAATTGTATTTTTGGCAAGAAAGTTGAATAAATCAGTTTCAAACAACTGTATTTATTCAACTTTCTCCCCAAAAACTGAAGGAAATGTTTTCACAGCAATATAAAATAGGATTTAACTTTCTAACGCTAGATCTAAGCAGCTTATAATACATAATTAAAACTATTAATGCCAAGATTCTTTTTTATTAAAGCAAATATTTAAATAAAAACTCAATCTATTATTTCCTAATTATTTGAATGGTGTGTTTTTATGCAAAATAACCACTATAGATGACAATAACAAAGTAAAAGGATAATATTTAGAATTTTGGACGGTCTACACTGACGATTGAAATTATTATTTGGGACGGAGAATTTGGAAAATGTTGTCCCCCTGTCCCTAATTTCTAAACTCCTAAAAATAGTCTGATTGGTTTACAGGTGTCAAGTTTAAATGATCATGACACCTCAAACATAGTTCCAGTCAAGAGTTTATCCTCGTACTCTTTGTTCATGCTGCCAGTCAACGCTCACCAAGCGACGAGCTGGAGTAACCTCAACATAACTTTAAAATGAAAATGATTGGCATCCTTATGGTACCATTATTGCAACGTCACCGGTTTGATTCCGGCTGGATACCACTCTCCCCATGTTTCCTGTCTGCATCTACTGTCGATTAGAAAACGAAGGCATTTGATAGTCTATTATAGACTTTTTATTAGACTATTAAAGTCGATTAATCGATTATCAAAATTGATTAATTTTATTTTCAAATGAATCAATTGACTAATCATTTCAGCAGTAATGAAAGTCATGTATCCTGCTATAGAAAATAACAGACTTGCAGAATACAAACAGAAAGCAAATTTTATTTAAAAAAAAAAAAAAGGAGGAGCACTTTGATATGACAGTGATGTAACTGATGATGTGTTGGCAACCTTGTGGACATTATATGTTATTATATTATACTTAACATAAAATTGTTTTTATTTATTTGTTTTCCTTAAAGATGGATGAGAGTGTCTGCTTTAATGTCTGCACTTACGGTGTAACGTAACACACACACACACACACACACACACACACACACACACACACACACTTGGTCCCTCATTTATCTGTATATTCACACTGATTTATGCTTAAATGTATCTCTATTGTTTCAAATGAGATGAGTCTGTGCATGAAGCAAATTGGATCTATAACTCTCCAGTGATCTCAGATGAGGTGGTTTGTTTTTTATGAACAACATTAGTCCACCCCTGCTCTCCCCTCTCAACCCCCTCTCCGTTCCCCCAATAGCAACATCTAGTTTTGGGGTCACTGCCTCCGCTAACCTGCCAGCGCACAGCAGAGCCTGAATTGCAAAGGTTAATGGTATTGTCTGTCGGCAGAGGAACAAACCGCTATGCCTCAGCGCTTGAAGGAGAAAGTGAGCACATTAATGCTAATCAGTTAGCACTCTTTAGCATAATTTAGCCATCCTCCTTTGTGATTTATGATATTTTTAGTGAAGTTGTCAGGTTGAGAGGGCTACGTGCTATGGTTATTCAAATTCAGGGACTACTTTTTTTTTGTATTTGCATTAGGAGCTGATTATTTTGAGATAAGTTTCAATCGTGCCACAAACACACAGTTGCACAATTTGTAACTAGAAAGTGATGGAATATTTCTTAAGAAATAAAAGAAGAATAATTTTGAATAATGATCACGCTTCTACTGCTAAAAGAAAAAGGGATTTTCTCTTGTGTGTCCTCTGTCTCCTTTACCTGTCCTAAACCGCCACAATTTAATCGGTTATATTCCAATTTTTGCATCCCCAACTGAAGTGATTATCCTTGAGTTGCTCAATTTTGATTTTGTCTCCATATTTGCTGTTGAAGCACTTATCGCTGTGGTCTTTCTGCTTTATCCAAAAAGCTGTGACGTTTTTTCTCATTGACTTTCTGTCCATTGAGTTAGATTCTGAAGGTGCCGCTCTTTTCTCCATCATAACATCTGGTGAACGTGTACTTGACATCTTTTTAAGAATTATATATTATTAAAACTAACTTTATTATTTAAATGGACATTTTCACCTTCAGCAGTTTTAGTTGAGCCTCATGCTGGTTTCATTCAAGTGCTTGTTCTGATATACAGTTAGCAGTTTATAACAGAGAGCGACATAAGGGATGTTCATTTATATTAATATGTTACGGCCGTATTAATCTGTTTTATGTATTTTACTGCAAGTCAGTGCATCTTCAACTCCACCATATTGCAATTATACTCTTAACATTAAATTCCTAATTTATAGCTAGGTAGTTTGCTATTTTAGTGACTTAAACGCCACAATACAAATAGTTAATACAAATAAAACAACAGTACATGATGAAATAAAAAACAAATGATATTCCGTACACAGCACAACACTACAATATTACACTGACTTCTTGCATGATGTCAATATATTGTTTCATTTTCAATTATGTTTTTTTTTTACCAATTACTTTTTGACATTTTGCAATTGGATGGCTTGCAGTAGATTTAGATTATTAGTTTATTCTCTACCAACCTCTTTCAATTGTTACAAGTGCAATTGTCATTCTCAACTGCAAAATGTGCAGTAAAATCACGCTGATCTTAACAGTAGCGATTGTCATTATGTAGTAATCTATAGGTTGTGAGCCTTTCCCGCCACTGATTCAAAACCCACATGGTAACACTGTGGTCTTTATCAGTGTAAGGCCATCAACCTCCTCCTCTCCTCTCCTCTGCACTCACTGGTGCTTGGCTGTCATGCAGGTGGATTTTGAATATATAAGGGTGGTGTAGAGCTTCCAGACAGGCGATGGTGCCAGATAAGAAGACAAGCCCTCTCAGGGAGGTAAAGAAGCCCCCCCAGGAGTCAGCAAGTTAGCCAGTGAGTTTAGAGGCACGACTGTGTGGCAACATTCTCCTCTTCTAACTAATTCCCTACTTGCAAAACAAGGGTTACTGTAGTGCACACAAGTTATTCTTACTTTAAATTATATTACTGAGTTGTTAATAATGAGCTAATACTGAATTTCTGTCCTCAAGCCACAACTTAAACTCTATCCATTCCCTTGTGCCAAATATGGGAATTGAAATGTGTTTACCAACTACTGCTCAGTGCCATGAAAAGCATTTAGAAACAGGCTCTGGGGACGTTATTTTTTTATCAAGTTATCATGAGGTCATTGATTCTGACAGTGTTGCTTGTGCAGAAAGCCTCTTTGAATTTATTTCAGTAGAAAAAGACGAAAGAAAAAAATCCTAAAGATGCTGATTTGCTGTCAGATACGCTGTTTCTGCCTTGATAAAAAAAAAAAAAGTATGGTTGAACTTGGATAAGGGGTATGATTTTGGTACAGTGGGGGAAACATAAGATTGAATTTCCTTTTCATTTATTTTTGAAAACAACAGTGGCTCACAGGCCGTTCATGGCGTAAAAATGAAAGCACTCAATCAATTGTATGAGGTCGAGAAGTAATTTAAAAGAAAACAAAAGGCAATATGTCAATAACACTATGTGCACACGAACCAACATTATTGTGGAGCTCAAGCACTGAAAGGTTGTTATGTTTAAATCCCATATTCTCTGAGTCTCACTGAGTATTGTAGCATATCTGAAGTGATGAACACTCCTACTGGTTATTGGTTTGGCCTTTGGCCGCTTGAACACAGAAGGAATAATGATAGTAATAGACTCACTTAGAGGTATTTCTACAGATTATCTGTGGAATTACCTCAAAGTGAGTCTATTACTATCATTACCTGACTTGTTCAATGTTGTCATAATTTACAGGTAAAACCATGACCCACCCACGTAGGGGATAGTACAAGAGGGGCTTCTAGCTTCTCTTTTGCATTTCCCATAACTTAAAACCTAAACCTATATGGTTAGGTGTTCCAGTTTACGCACATGCATCCTAGATTGCAACGCAACAATACAGTACGTTCTGCAGACCTGAGTGTCAAGCGAGGTGATTGGTACATCCAACTCCTGTCATGCGGTGGGTTTGTACGGGAAAAGAAGGGGTACAAGAAACAGCCACAAGAGCGTCTCAGAACAGCCCCCATGTGGTGCATTATTTGGCATACCAAATCTTTTCCGAACACAAGACAGCCAGTATCATAAGCCCCTTTCACATGCCCTGCAACCCTGACATTATCTATACAGTACGTGGTAGAGCTGTACACGAGAACGCAAATTCATTCGGACTGGAGAACAAGCAAACTTTACCCTCTCAGCTGCCCAGTACTAAGTCTGTGTACTAAGCCGTGCCCATGCGGCTGGCGGCAAAGCCGGAAAAAAACAAAAAAAACAGCCAAGGGCGAAGAAGAAGGGTAATTTAAACAAAGACAGCAATGAAAATGTCTAACTGGAGAGAAGACAAAATTCTGTAATTTTTGTCTGTAAGGGCTGACATTGAAATCGGCAGACAAATTCAAGGAACGGCAAGAGATTTGGTTGTATATATGACCAAATTACGAACCGGCTCGAGACCGTGCTGTAATCTGCGTCACGTCCTGCCTTCTGCACGCTCTACCCAGGTGCCACCTCTCACTTTACCAAACAGAGTTTTCCCAGGAAGAGAGAGCGCTTCTGACACGGACAATCTCCTGTTGTGTGCTACATGTGTGAAAGGGAAACTCCGGACAATGTGCGGACCTGATTCCACCAGTCATTATCCAGAGTTCGTATGAGAGAACGGCTCTCCAAACCGCTTTGCTCCAGACACCATTGTTTTTCTCGTTCCCGGAAGTCGCTTCCTAGTGATGTCATCACAAAGGCGGTGCCGTCATGACAATGACCATGGATTGACAGGCTAGATAACTCTGCAAATGTCTGTTAGTCTAAAGCTACAAACTAGTTAGAATAGTATTCACCCCATCCCTCCATTGAGAGAGGTTTCTAAACTATTTACATGGCATCAAATGGACAGTTTTAGCGAGTTACTCAGTGTGGATCTGCCTGCGACCACTAGACGTGAACCTTTTCTATAAGCATGAAAAACAAAACTTTCACTAAGACAGTTTTGTTTGGTGCTGTATGTGTCCTGCAAACCGTAAGCTCAGTGCACTTTCAAGACTCCAGTCCAATCTCTGTTGTATTTTTCACAGCCTAATACAAGAGCTGAGTGTAGCTTAAATAACAGTTTATAAAGCTGTCGGAGAATTGATGGTGTGGACAATGCGGGTGACATATTACAGGCTGACAGAAATCAAATTCCATAAAAGTGAAATTGAAAACCCTGCGTGAGGCGGCCTTGCTGCTGAGTAGACAGCTCGTTTTAAAGTTTTCAGAGGACTGGAGAAAGCCATCGCTGCATGTTGCAGCCCATTTTTAGACCAAGCCACGGACGCGTGAATTCAAACACTGCTAATTCTCGGTCATATATCATTTTATTTCTATATGTCTTCCTGGCAGAGTAGGTTGTTAAAGTGTTGCCTGTCAATATCTGATGGCTGACTTGTAGGTTTGTACAGTCAAACACATGTGAATGAGTTCATAGGACAATGGTGTTTATTTTGTGTCAGAAAATGCATTAGTATATCCACTGGTGCTGTTGGGATTAGTATGCATTTTACTAATGTCATATAGTCCCTCTGCAGAGGTTTACATGTGGTTTGTTTGTAAAAGAAAAACATTTATTTAATTTAAAAACCCTTTTGATGCTCAGATTAATTCCGGATTTGGTGCTGAAAAAATAGCTTCAAGGACAAAGTACTAGTATGAAGTCAGAGACCAACTGCAGGAGTTCAAACTTGGGATTTCGCCTTAATGAGAATAAAATGTAGCTTCTTTAACAAACAGTGAATAATCGTCAAACCTCGGCCTTTTGAAGCCAGAATGTGCAACGTTTTGGCTCCAGCATCTGTCGTCTTGATCAGCTGTCCACCTCAAATGCAAAGTCATCTACATCTAAAAAGCCACCACAGACATTAAAGAACAATACTGCTAAACCAGCTGATTTTTCACCATTTTCTGACATCTTATATGCTTAATTGATTGATTGAGAAAGAAGAAAATAGTTGTTAGTTGCATCCATATGGAAACCCAGAAACCCAACAAGAATCTTGGTGCACTTAAGAAGAAGTCTCTCTAGAAGTCTAATCTGATGATTAGGATGTTGTCTATGAAAGACAGCATGTTATGATTTCTCCTTTGTTTGTATAATTGACATGTTTTCATGTTTTCTTGTGTGAAGCAGATGCCTCATGGTGATGTCCGCCTGCCTAGCCACAACATGTCCTCTCAGTACCGTATGCACTCCTACTACCCAGCAACCACCTACCTGACTCAGGGCCTGGGATCTACCACCTGTGTGCCGCCCATCTTCAGCCTGGACGACAACAACAACAACAACAACAACAACAACTGCTCTGAAACCATGGCAGCCTGTGAGTGACACACACGCACACACACACAGACACACACACACACACACACACACACACACACACACACACACACACACTTCTCAGGCACCATAAAGTTTTACCCAGACTTTATCAACAGTGTGGTACATTCGAGGGAGGATTGCACTCAAGTAAAGAGTCATAAAATGTTTAAGATGAAATTAGACTAAAGTGAAACTTTTTTACTTTTACTTTACTTCAAATACAGAACTGTGTATGTACAGTAGGTCTGACTCAAGTGAAATGTGTGTGTTGCGTCAATGTCCACACCGAGAATTTACATGAAAGAATCAAAAGAAAAAGATCTACAAAGCTAGATTGCTGTACACGCCTTACTGCTGTCTTGGCTGTTTGAAAGATGACAAACATTCATTAAAATGATGCTCAGCTATAAACATTCATCATTAACAGTCATAAATGAAAATTAAAAACACATCTTTTAGCTATGATTTGCAGCCATCACAGAGAAAGTAATACATTTACAGCAAAAATGTCAAAGACTTGACGGTGCAGCTCTGTTTCTTTTTGTCGTGTTTCAAGATGATGTAGATCTGATTTCTGACAACGCACCAGTAGATTTCTGGCACTCTACTTTCTGCCAGTAGCTGTGAATGTGGGTAAATCAGATTGTGAGTATTGCTTAATATGTTCAGTAAAGTATTTGTGGAATTTTGCAAGGAATGCATGTAAGTGCACGATGTGATTGAGATAAGAGGGGAGATCCAGCACAATGCAATGGAGAGAGGAGAATACTGGGCTGATTGGCATGCTTGTTTACAATAAACATTACTGGGAATTAAATAGGTATTTTCTTTGTTAACCTCAGAGAGGATAGATACGTTTTAGACATTTTTTATTTCCATCTTTGGTGCATTTAGAGGCCCATTTCAAAAGTGTTTTGCAAGCATCCCGTTTCACAAATGATTAACAGATTGCAGATAAGATACATTTTCAAGGTATAGATGGATCTTGCATGTTAATGTACCGTATGCATTGCAACAAATACTGTGTGGCGTTGGCTTTGATGAGTGAAATGTGTCAACATTGGCATAAGAGGAAATGATCTAATGTTGCAAATTGCAGCTTGTTTGTTGCACATTTGGTGAAACAGGCCCCAGATCATCATACAGAGATATTCTTTAGTTATGTGAAGCCTTAGTTATGTAAAATCAAGCTTTATTTTTGCTTGATTAACCCCTTGAGACCTACATACATGTTTGTCTCTTTAGGGGGAGAGCAGGGGATCTTTAAGGGAAGATAGCAGGTCAAGACAAGAGGCCACATCAAAGGGGTGTACATCATCTGAAAGCAGGGAACCTAAAGATTCATTTGAGATGCTCAGCACTGTGTCTCAAGATGTTCTAGTCAAAAATCTGTAGTAAACGTTGTGTTTTGGTTAGGCGCCTATTCAAATTTGAAAGTTTAGAGTGTTTATAGTGTAAGGCTTTAGAAAATGATGATGAAGTATATGATGGCCATCCCCATGCACTATTATGTCTGACCACTTACCAGAATTGATAAAACCACCAACCAAAATACCACATTAAGACACAACACCATACAAAATTAATTTGGTGTCAAAAACTTTTCACATTTGGATATTTCTTTGATGTTACTCGCGCGAGTTTAACTGCGGCATCATTTGTGTTTACTCGCGTCACTGAAACCAAAATGAACAGTTTTTGCCGTGATTCAATTGCAATAAACGTATCAAATGGATGCTGAAATAATACATACTCATACCAATTAGTAAAAAGCCTGAATTAATGCTTTGTCGGGTCTGTCCTCAAGACAACAAGCAAAAAACTTTTTAAATGCTTGTTTTCTGAATGGAGATCGGTTCGATCCAGCTCCATCAACACTCAAAATAACGTCACTTGGGCATTAATACAACAGCCAATTTATTGTTTTTACCATAGACACTGGGGTTTATACACATACATTTATAAACATTTTTGTCCTGTCTATGTACAAATAAGAGGTACTGTAAAGTTCTGGGTGCCGGTGCTTACGGCCAACGGCTACTGTTTTCCTCCGTTTCTGATTCAACAACGGCAGGACGACAGAGAAGAATCTCAATCTTTAATCAAAAACTTTAATCAATATACAGAAGTTTGATCTTACCTCCCAGAACAACACTTTAATCGCTTGTTACTAGAAGAAAATGGTCATTTTCTTTTCAGGAATTAAAAGATGAAGTGGATTTGTTAAACAACAGGGGTTTTGTATATTATTACCCATTTATAAAGGACATACAGGAAGAGCGTCATTAGCACAACATCAACATCCTTCTCTTAGTGAAAAAGACTCCTGACACCACCAGCATCACAAACCTAAAGACCCCCGCATCTCCTCTTTGTACGTGTATTTGTTTTTGACTTTCACCTGTCCGTTTCCTGTGAGGGTCCCACGTCAGCCTCCTGCTGTGAATCTCCATGCTCCATTACAAGATAACACCACTCTCAGTAGGTGGTCCATCTCAATCAGTGGTTTTTACCTTTTTTTTCTGGCTTGTGACCCCTTACAAGGATTCAGTATCTGTCTTTAAGTATTTTTATTTTCTGGATTTTTTCATCAGAGTGATCTTTTCCTTGTATAAGCTTGAGTTTAAATATATATCTTTTATTCTTTTGAACATAAATTACAATGAACAAAAGACAGTTCCCTCATTGATAGATATAAAGAAAACCCAGGTCATCGCTAGTGTAATTGCTAATGTATGACTGAAATAAATTCTTGTTACCATGTCTGTGGTTTTCCAGTCTTTAGTAATAAGTATTGTTCCCATAATGCCCTGGAGCTGATTGTATGTATATGATAGGACAGGGATAAAGACTCTCAATCTGAAATTAATCCAGTCTCAGTTATATATATTGTAGAACAGGTCAGAAATATTAGACGAAAAATGAATCAAACATTGGATACTCACGATAGTTTTGTCCTTGATTTTTCATTTATTACAAAAGTGCACCACTGATGGATAACATATGTCCATCATTACTTTTGATTAGGCAACCTATACATAACTTAAAACTGTATTAAACTGTTCCTGGTGTTTACAGAACATGTATAGAGTCGGACTAATGGTGTAAGTCTATCCTGTATTTCATAAGAAAAAGTGTGGAGCAAAGAGTATTCTTTTGCAGTAGAAATATGGAAGGGAAGGGGGGGTTGTGGGCATTCCTATAAAACGGTTTGAACTTTGATGAAGTTTGTTTGAGATTTCATTTAGGTATTATTATTTTATGGTCAGTCTAAACATTTGCTGCCCACTTGGTGCAACCACTGCCAAATCCAGTGTGTGGGTGTGTGTCGAGACGGTCCTTTCACAGTGTCCTAGGCTGCGTCCTTGATGTTGTTCCAAGGCTAATTCATTTCTTATCAGCCGAGTTTAAATCACTCTGCAGGGTTGTAAGCATGTTGTCCTTGTGAGCATCTCATAATGAACTTTTTATCTTGCGTAATATGGCGACAAAATGATACTGTATCAAGTTGCTTTCAACTGCTTTTATTAGTAGTGACGTGGAGTTTTATTTTCAAATGGAGTTGAAACAATTAGTTCAGTGATCAATTTAATAGTAAAGCAACAGAAAATGACTTTTGTTGTTTTTACACACAATTAACTAACTCTGAGGGTTTTCTGATAAATAAAAATGTCTTTGGGGTTTTTGGAGTAGGGCTGCAATTTAAGGTTAATTTCACTTTTATTGAATTAATAATCTGTCGATTATTTCCCTGATTAATTGTTTAGTCTACAATCTGTGAAAAAAATGATGAAAATGTCCATCAAAAGTTGCCAGAGCCCACGGTGATGTCTTGTTTCCTATTGTAGAAGACTGAAAAAAATGGGAAACGTTCACATTTGAGAAGCTAGAACCATTTAATTTGGGCATTTTTGCATTTAAAAAATCCTTTTAACGATTAATTAATCATCAAAATAGCTGCTGATTAGTATTCTGTCGATCTGCTAATCGATGACTCGACTAATCGCCTCAGCTCTATCTTGCACTGTTTAAATGTGAGCTCTATTTTCTGTCTTTTTAAAGACTAAATGACTAATGAATCCACAAAATAATGGGCAGATTAATTGATAATGAAAAGTTGCAACCTCATTTCCAACATCACCCAAACAGCTGAAGTAAGTCAGTCAGTAAGTAAGTTTAGCGAATACAGAATATTTTCCTGGTTGTTGATTTAATTTGACATTTTCTTCCGTACGTCCAAATTCAGCCACATCTCTTTTAATCCTTGAATTGTTTCGCTTTGACTGAACATGTTGTGTACCTCCGGATCATCTAGCAGCAGGAAATAGCTGTAAGTCTACCTGCCCTCCCCATCTACCTGGCTGCCAAGCAGCGCCCCGTCAGATTTATCTGCCTCCCAGGATAGGGCTAATCAGTTGGCCAAATACAGTGATCCAAATAACCTTCAGGAGTGCCACGCTGTCCTTTCCCCTTCTCGCCTCCTCCTCTTCCTCCCCTCTTTCCGCCCTCCCCCTCCGCAGGCCCCGCTGTCTCCGCAAAATTGCCTTCTGGAGTTAGTGAGCGGGAACAGTTAAGATTTACAAACAATGATGAAGCTTGTCATGCGTCTTTCTCCATCCGTCACGGCGGGCCGGGCGGAGCTGTGGGTAGAGCCGTCCTGGTGTTCTTCATAAAAGCCAGCTCTCTGTGAAATACGCCCCCGACCGGCCTGTTTACTGCCCCGCGCTCGTCAGCAGCCCCGCCGCCGTAAATCGCCGAGTGGGAGGTGACAGCGCAGTCCATCAAACTCCCACCCCACCTCGCTGCCCTCCCAACATCTCACCTCATACTGCCCCCCCTCCTCTACCCTCCATATATACACACACAGAGACACACACACTGTTTCTCCACAAACACCCGCCCCACTTCCTCACTGGGAGGCTCAGATGAGCTGCCCCAAAAGAGTTATGGCTGTTTCAGTCTTACAGGAGACAGCTTCAGGCCGAGTCCGTCGGTGTTTATGTTCTTTCTTTTTTTTTGTCCTTGTCTAGACTTTTTTCAAAATACAAAACTGCTCAAAGTTTGTCAGCACAGCAACTTTCCTTTCACATACTTCTTACTTTTTTTTAGAAACCTAGATTTATGCTAATGTCAGACCCCAAAATCGAGCGCCGCTGCGCTGGCTATACGTTTGTCTGTTTTGTTATATTGGTGTCAGCACGGAGCGTACAGTAATTTAAATGCAAATCAGATTGTTGAGGTATTGCAGATGTTAATCCTGCTAATCGATAGACCTGTGTGAGCCCATTAAGTTAGAAATCCATTACTATCTTTCTAGATGATATTCTATTGATTTTTCTTGCTTCAATCTATACTGTACTGTACACCAAAGTGAGTTACTGCGTATAAAGTCTGTCGTTTCAGGTTCTCCGCCTCCTCTGAAAAAAAAAAAGGAGTAGAGAAACGACGTCAGTAAGTTTCTTTGTTTCGTGTGTAAAATGGGATTTACCTGCTTTCAGATCAGATTACTTCAAACTCACACCCACACACTCTCTCTCTCACTCACATAAACAGTTAAGGAAGTCCCTTCAAACACACACACACACACACACACACTCACACACTCAAGGCCACACTCATTCTGGAGATGTCAAAGAGGCCTCTCACTCTTTTGGATTTATTAAACCCGAAACAAATTGGTACTTCTAACCCAAGAGGTGACCTTTTCAAAGGAAGTGCTGTTTCATGTCATGTAGCAGCAAGAGTTCATTTCCTTTGGTCACTGACATGCTGAGAACATCACTCAGCTCAGTCCATGTACTCTGTGTTGTTTCACTACCTGAGAAAAGCGAAGGCTGGAGGAAGACTGTTGGTTTGTACTGTAATGTTTTCTTCTGTGTCAACACGTTTTTACTACTGGTATCCCACAAGTTATAGTGCCTCGAGTATCACATTAAATATTGGCTTTGATGGCAAAGTTTAAACTGGGCAGAAAGGGGTTTGTTCAACATAATATTTTGGACCGACTTCAGATTTAAACACATTCATTTGAATTCTGTTGTGAAACGATGATTAAATTTAAGCTAGTCGTCTAAAAAAAGAAAAAAGTACATTTCAACCAAATCTATGCAGATTTTAACCTAAATCCTAATCTTTAACTATACCTGTGTTATATGTTTTGAATATTAATATTTTTGAGATTGCTTTAATTAAATTTCTGCTCTGCGTTGATGTTGCACAGGATACAGAAAAGATGTATGTGTTGCAGAAACACGTGGAAAAGGCCTTTTTGCAGTAAACCACTGGAACATTAGAGGTTTATTAAAACTATTCATGTTTATTCTAATTCATAATGAATACATTTATATTGTTCTTTTGATTTCCTCACTTTGCATCCATGACAAAAGTAGCCGCTGGAATAATGAAACTATAAGTCAACAAAATGTTGTCTCTCCAGTAAACACACCACACACTAAAAGAAGATGTTGAAGTTTCAAAGGAATGATATTGCCACCTGCTTAACTTAGGCTAAAAAGAAAACTAGAAAATATCCAAGTTTTTCAGAAAATGACTTGAGGTAATGCCTTGATTTAACCTGTAAGTAAGAGCCAGCAGCAGAGAAAGTGACCCTGCTGGGGGCCCGTCAGGCCCCGGAGGGCCTCATTGGATGTGCGTCTCATGGTTACAGTGGAAACGTCCTGTGTGGCCTGTCAGACTGTTTTCCTCACCCTGCTGTGCTGCTAAGTGCCCTGATAGCCTCAGGGGCCTGTGGATGGGTTAAATACCAGTGTAATTGTCTGCTCGGGGCACAAGCACCGTTGTAATGTGTTGTACAACACCACCATTAACACAGGCCCGGGGCTGCACAGACATTAAATGGCCGGGCTGTGTAGTTTATGTCCTTTTTCCGCTCACTCTCTATTTCACTCTCACTTACTCTCACAGTGTCCGGCTTTGAAAGGGAATGAAACGTGATTCTATTGACTTCAGTTTTATCTCATTGTGAAGCAATAATCATCAGAGGTAGCGAGTTATTTCCTGTTTTCCAAAGTTATTACACATCTTGAGAGCGTTGCTTTAATAGTCAAGATATGCAGATAAGCACTGCTTAAAGCTGAAACCCTCTAGACCCTGGTCTTCATATTTTGGGGAGAAAAAATGATTTAATATCGTGATTAGGTGACAATGTGTATTACGGCTGCACAATTTATCGTCTCAGCATCGACACATGTGCATCACATCGCAGGATGCAATGTCAAGTAAAGAAAATTAACTCAACACGTCATGCTACAACTCTTTTGCTGCTTGATATAAAAGGAACATTTTCCATGACTAATCTACAAGAGAAGTCTGTCCAAAAAGGAAGATTTGGTTGCTAAAAAATATGCAGTATTATGGAAATATTTTTGCTAGAGAAAGGACAATGTTGACTAAAAACAAGGACTTTGTCGTCAGCTGGTAAAATTTTTGTATTTTTTCATATTGCAATATACTATATTGTAGAAAAAAATATCGCAATGTCAGTTTCTCCAATACCGTGCCGCACTAATGTGTATTTATAATATTTTCCTAAAAACAAGCTAGAATTAATATTAAAGAAAAGGCAGTACATTTATTAGTTATTTGTTCACTTGCTTAGTTGATATAAATTCAAAAAGAAATTTCCGGCCTGGAACACCCCACAAGCCTGCATGTAAACAAAGAAAATTGGAAAATAAATTAGATTTTGACCTTCTTAATATCCATAACTGGAGGGGATCTGTGCTTCGATTCAGACCAATGTCTGTCCAAACTAATATAACAGTTATATTCTAACATTTGAAAAAACCTGTTTCCTGCATAAGGTGTGTATCTACATGTAATCTGCACGTACAATACTTCATACACTCACGTTTCTACACACACATAAAGTGGATGTTGTTTTCCTGATACATCTCTGCACAAAGCAGACTTGGTTAGTTACGGTGCTTTCCTACCTAATCATGCTCTTGTAGTCACTTTCCTGCCGTTGTTTGAGCATCAGTGGCGGTGGCTCAGCGTGGATTGACGAATGGTGTCGCCTTGGCAGCTCTTGGAAACAGCTGAACGACTTGGATAAACACACATGGCAGCTTTAGCACCCGCGGGAGGCGTCCTTCTTTCCATAGCAATATATTTCACTCTTCCTGTGTCCTTTACTTTGGCATGTTTCTTACCCTGTCGACCCACAATGAATCTCTTGTTTAAAACGTAATGATAGAAAAGTTCCGCAAATATTGATCGTGCCGCCTCAGCTCATTATTGCATATCCATAACTTTTCGACGGATCACGTCAAAAAGCCCAAAGATAGACTGACAGGCCATTTTGTGAGTTGATGGTGCACAGTAGCCGAAATGGAGATTTAGCATAGGGACGAGGGCTGCGTCACGCCTCTCCGGCAGTCATCTTCATCGGGGACAGATTGGTTAACAATGCAGGAGCAAAGGTTCCTCTGTGCTTAATTAGCCTTTGACCCCGACACCGATGCCTTCTGTCAGCCTGCGTCTGCCCTCCGCGCTCTTCAGCTCCATAGCAAACCAATAATGATCATTTAAGTGTTTTCTGACCCCCGTAATGGCTGCATAACAGACTGCATCGCTTTGAACAATTGTCTCAACAGCTCTTCATTTGTGAGACCAAAGAATGAGAAATATGTGGAAGATTTAATTGCACACACAATAAAATGAATAGTCCTTATTCATGATAATGCAAAAGCTATTATTTGACTCTTTATTTAGTTCTCTGATTAAGGTGTTTGATGTTGCTTGAAATTAGTAGTATAGCTCAGGCCTCACTAGCAGGCTTACTGGTAGAGCAGTGGTCACAGTTCAGTGTGGGCACTTGTGGCATTTGCTTTACCAGCAGCGGCAATTTTTCAGAAGCCTTAACTATTAAGTGAAAAATGCATTTGGTTGGTTTTAGTAAAACCTCAGTGGATCAAACCAAAGGAGATTTTTGTGAAGAAGAAAAGTTAAGTTTTTTTTCCTCTAACACCGCCAGCAAGATAAAGGTTTCACTCATCCAGTGAACTTGCCCGTCATCTTGCACATGGAGATTGACATTTGTGGTTCAGAGTGAAATATCTGTGCATTTTGGTGCAGATATTCAAGGGCTTTGGGGACTTTTGGTAACAGAAATGTGTTGGAAACGATTGATACCATGTCTTTTTGGCATCGGTTACATCATGAAAAACTTGCAGAATTAGGAGTCATTGAAGAAAAGTCGGATATGAGCAGTGATTTGAAACTGAGGGTGAAGGTCTGCGGTGTGAACACCGGCTGAGTGGCAGGTGCCTCCACTGTTCAGCGCTCAGTATTTAAAGCCTGTCTGCTCTTTCACTGAGTTTTCTGGGTCATTAAGTCCTGCTGCTGGCCTGATGATGAGGAGCCAGACGCCCATATCGTCTCTGGAGAGGGTCTACAAGGGTCGTCCTCAGTTGGACACCCATGGGACCCTCTCAAACTGGCCAGGGACTTTTTCTTTTTTCTTTTGGACACAGCTCGTATCATTTTAATGGGAGCCATTTAATCCCAGGCCAACCTTGTCATGTGACAGGCAACTCTTCATTCTTAAGATTGAATTTTTGTTCCCGTGATGATAGCCTCCACTAAGTGCTCTTGTCCCTGGACAGCACTGACAAATTCAAATAGGTGATTGAATAGGTGATTTTGGTAACTAGCAGGTTGTGCATTGAATATTGTCACACTGAGTAAATTCTAGATACGAGCTCCAGAAAAGGCTCGTAAATGGGTTCAGATTATTTTGTCAAACTTTCACACGAGATGTCACATTGTGTTTAAAATCCCTAATAATGTGGTTTAACGACAACAACAAGCTGTGAAGCCAGTGTGTCAACATAATGAATTTATTATTAATGTTTTAAAGAATGAGACTGTCTTAAATTTTACTCAATTAAAATGACTCTTAAATTTGTCATTTAAATGACAGTTTCATACACTTTCTTTCATCTCTCATGGACCTGTCTTTCTGCACAGGGGTGTTTGTCACCAATCTGTTACCACAACTGTTGTCTAAAATATCATGTAAGAGTTATATTAATTTGAACTTAAAGGCCGAGCCCAAATCATGAAAAGAGCCCCACTTCAAAAGTCCAAACGTCCATGGGTGTCCATATACCATGCAGTATATACAGTATGTAAGATAAAATACATTACTTTTTTGAAAATCAATCCATTATTTTAGCCATTGACAAAGAAAAAATAGTAAACATTTTCTAGT
>CALSBV010012215.1:2872575-2901085 GCA_943590825.1 Bovichtus diacanthus | reverse complement strand
CTTTTTGGCTGAAAGGTGACAGACTACCTTAATACTTTTTGGGTTCTGGTCACAATTAGTTTGTAGCGAAAGTACAGTATTCCTCTATGTGCAGAATCAAGTATTGTTTTGATATTGATACGTTATTTCAGGTATCGTATTGGCAGTAGTATAGAAAAATGTCACATTTGACTTATCCCTAGCTAGGATTAATACTCATTGCAAAGCAGTGAAATGATTGAGATACTACAGCAGAATAAAAATATCTGAGCAGCAAAACTGGGGTGCCACCAATGATTATTTTTTGATTATCACTTAATCGAAAAACAATTGATAGATTAAATATTGATAACTTAAATAATCTTTAGTTTCCCATCACAAGGTCCCAAAGCACCATAGAACATCTCAGTTAGTGTCACTGTGTCTCCGTGGATCACACGAGCTACGCTGTATTTTGTATTTTGAATATTCTGTCCATTGATATTTTTGTACTTGCCCCTTTTTAATATTTTATATTCGCGCTCATTCCTACTTTGTGCTGCAACTGCTGCCCAGAAATGTCCCTCAGGATGATAAAGTTGTATCTTACCTTAAATTTGTTTTCTCTCTCTCATTCGTATGACTAAATCCTCTCATTTGAGAAGCTGGAACTGTTGAATGAAAATTTTCACTTTCTTAATTAATTAAATGATAAATAGATAGTAATTAAACGGTAACATTTGAATGTCTGTATAAACCAGTAGATTGCTGTTAACCTGCCTGATGTCTCCTCAGTGTTATTAGTGTGTGCAGTAGCTGTAGACGAGTGTTAAAATGGGTGGGTCCACATACAGTAGCTTTCATGTTTACTCTAAAAGATCTTTTCTTTCATGTTCGCTGTCTTTCCTTTTTGCTGACTGGTTCAATTTGCTATAAATCCTGAAGAATCATTTTACTGCGCGGTCATATTTATATCAGGTAAATACAGAGAGGATCATTTACTCTGCAGCGCTGACGATACGACTTCTCTCTGTCTTACGATGGTATTTCTTCTCTCCTTTTTATTTACTCGCTTTACCGTACAAAGACATTTTTTTATTTTATGTGTGCTGTTGCTACCTACACGAGGCAATATGAATTTATCATATTAATGACTGAGGAGTATCCAAGAAACAAGATTTGTAGCTCAATACCTGAAAGAGATGCGAGAGACTTGAGGTGGATTTACTTTTCGAATACATAAACATACTTAAGCGTAGTGGGACAACAATTTAATGTTTCCCCCCAAACCCATAATTCTGATATGTAAATATTATCCCAGAAGTGGTATTTTATCCAAATACATTTTGTAATGGGCCAGTTTTTGTAGAGATATTGGTAAAGATGTTGATCTCACACTGGGAACTTCATGAGTCGATGCAAATCCTTTAACCTTTGTTTGCTCCACCAGCACCAATCTGGTATAGAGAGTCCTGTCAGCATCTACACCAGTTGAAGGAGAACATGGCGTACACATGGCGACCAGAAGTTCCTCAAAATGTAAAGCAGTTACAGATAATGTCGATTGATCGGATATACCTGATTCCGGAATAAAATAGTTTGTGAAGTGATTCCAACTTATCTGGAGACAAACACTATCTGGTCTGCACCAAATTTCATGGCTGAAAACCACAAATGTAGACCTCATGGCGGCGCTTGAGGAAAAGTCGGGGTAAAGTCATTAAGATGGTTGTTTGGGAGCCATGACTGTCTTTACCAAATGTTGTGCCAGTCCATCCTGTATGTTGAGATATTTCACTGGATAAGTGAAATCTGTCAGAGGACCAAAGTCAGTACTATTCATTATCCAGCGATCACGAGCGTTTGAACAAAATGTTATGGCAACACATGCAATAGTTTTTGAGATATTTAAGTCTGGACAAGCGGAGGACTGGCTGACATCTTTTGAGATGGCGAGACAAGCTGTGATACACAGAGGGACGCGATGAATCGTACAAATCAGGACAGGCATTCATGTCATTGTACTTGTTTGTTCACTTGAAATGAACAGAAGTCGTTCTAAAGGGAAGAGAAGCTCTCCATGCCTGCTTTCACACCTCCACACACACACACACACACACACACACACACACACACACACACACCTGTCCAATCGTTGGCTGTTGGATTGTCTGTTTTGGAAAGTTTGTGTGAAGCATATTGAGATTTTAAGTGCATCAGTTTGCCTTCTCACTGGATCTCTGATCAGGGTTCGTTTTGGCAGCTATATTACATTTAGTCCTACACTTCAGACACAAATGCAATTTAGACACATTTTTGTCCTTTATAGTTTTAGTCAATAAAAAGTCATTATATTTTAGTCAATTTTTAGTCAAACTGTTTTCTCTCTTCATTTTGTCGGCCCCGCAGCCTTCTCACCCAGCAGCATCACCGCTGGTCACAGCTCCACCATGACCTGCAGGTCCATCAGCGCCCTGGTTAACGCTGACGCCAACGAGTGTGAGGTCGGCAGCGAGACGCCAACCTTCACCGTCGACTCCATCAACGATGGGGACGCCGCCAAATAATAGAAGCTAAGGATGACATTACACGACAAAAGCATTATGAGATCAGTTGAGCAAAAAAACATTACAGTTCACTGTTTCTGTCCAGGAGGTATATTCCATGCCGCAGTTGATAATACAGATTGTTTATGTATTTTAGCTCATTTTAAGCCTCAATGCTGTTCAATCTTTTATTCACGCTACTTCACCAGCACAGAAAGTAATAAAAAAGAAAGAACAAAAGTAGTTCACAAGCACAACATGCAAAAATCTGAGAAGCACCTTGTGAATTAGGCTGTTTCTAAAGATGATTTTAAAATGACTAAACTTACTTTGGTTATCAGTAATCAGAATTGGGCCAATGAATTTAAACTAGACGGTGACATGTTGTGTATTTGTAAGGCTTCACATTCTTCACAAATCCTTTTCTAGCTTACAGTAAAATGTACTTGTGTGGTTTCACACAGTCATGAAGTGTTTCCATTCACAGAGATTAGTTAGATATTAGTGGACTAGCTATTGACAATCAGAATACAGGCTTAGTGTTTGAAGATTTATTTTTTGACCTGAAAATCTGTAATCAAGCACTTATTTAGAGAATGTCAGGGGGGAAATTTGGCCAAATGGAGCGAGTGCGTGCCTTCGTTTTTTGTAATATATGCCCTGGTTGACGTGCAACAACGCATGTCGTATAAGTTGTTATCGTTATTATTAGTTGCTATTAGTTTCATATGTTTGTCAGCTTTTTAAATCTGTTTTGTGGTCCAGGAAACCAGTAGACAAAGTTGAGCCCATCCTTCCCAGTAAGCACTGATTTGGTGATTTACAGGTCAAAAGATGTCGAGGTTAAATAGTAACTTAACATTAGGCAGAAAAGCAGCGTTTGCTTCCCTCTTTGGTGGAAAGTTTCAAGCGCGTTTCACCTGTGAGCGCACCCAACTGTGATGTCATGGTGCACTGACAGCCTGGGGGGAACTTCTACGTCACTGCAGCCAGGTGAGACAGCAAAATAAAGACTTTCAGGGGTGTTCAGTCACATAAATAGTTATTTGAACAGTATTCAAACAGCAATACTGTGTTTCAATATGTTAGAGCTTTTCTTATAACCATATAATAATTGTCATTAAGATTTCGTAAAAAAATGATAGTCGATACTGGATTTTTGAGGCTGAAATATCGACCTTTTAGAGTTAAAACTGATACATCAGATGACACATTACAAACATTTTTGACAAGGATTCCTTAAATAAGAATTACAAGAATTTGTGGCCAAAATAAGCTATTTTATCAAACATTACATAAACTATCAATATAAATTACAAACATCTCTATTCCATTTCTGAACAGCAATTTCCTTTTGCCGTCTACACCAATAGCATAACAATACGCTGATATTGGCTGAGATATCAGCGTATTGCCCTTTTGCCCAGATTTATGTCGCCTAGATGTCTTTTGACCTGCACCAATGCAACAGTATTTTCCCTGATCGACACTCAGATCATTTTGGAAAAGATGCTAAAACAGCATTTCCTTTATTTCTCTCCGGTATAAATAAATGTGTAACTGAATTAAAGTTTTAGAGTAGAAAACAGGAGAGAGAGAGAGACTCTGGGATATCCTCCTGCAGGACAACACGGGACTGGAGAAAACAGGCAGGTTAGACATAAATCATGTTTCCCTCTGTTGCGTTGGCGTGTGATGAGCACCGGCTGCTTATTTATGGCACCAATCCAGCGGCATCGTTTAATCCACAGAATTTGCATGTCTATTGTATATTTAACCCCTTCAGGCCAGGAGTTTTTGCTATGCACACGGGTTACTGTTTACACACTTTGGTGGCCTTGTAGATACAGCAGAGGCTGAGGCGCTGGATTTGAAGCAGTGATGTGTAGAGCTGTAAAGAAATGTATTAGTTAATCCAGAAAATGAATCAGTTAGTCATCAAAGGCGTCTTTCAAGCAAAAAAAAAAAAAATGCTAAATGTTTTATGGTTATAGTTTCTCACATATTTGTATTTGTTGATTTTTCTTAAATTGAAGAAATTAAATATCTTTGTGTTTTGGACTGTTGTTATGTCACCTTGATGTCTTGAAAATTGCCATTTTTCATTGTTTTTTGATGCTTTATTGACCCAAATAATCAGCAGATTAATGGATAACAAAAATAGATGGTTAGTTGTGTTTTTTTTTTTAACAGATAAAATACCTGGTCACAGTGTTTTTTTTGTGCAAGCAATTACCCCAGAAGATGTTTTTTACATAATGAACTAATGAAAGTGATCCTGAGTTGCCCCCTTTTGAGTTGTGTTGTTTAAGTGTTAATTAAAAAGAACAACTCAGAGGAGATATTGCCAACTTTTCTGCCTTTGTGAAGCTGACTAGTATACCACTGTACTGCATATTGTTGATGTGTTTTGTGTTTTATGCAGAATTACTTCCAACTGCATGCTTTGAAAGTGTTTATTTGTGTTTGAATAAGACAGCAACAAAAGTAATTTGGAGTCTTGGAGTTTATGTCGCTACAAGTTTTCTGGAAATAAAAACGCTCTAAAGTGATGGAGTGTAAATGTGTTGCTGGAAACAACAATATAAAACGGACAAAGAAAATTACTTGTATTTTCTTTCTGCTGCGCTGTGGGAACATTCATTGGATTCTGCCCCATCTGTTGTAATCAATAACGTGACCATCTTGTTTTTTTATGAAACGCACTTACTCTTAATTTCATCCACCAGTGGTTTTAGAGAGAAGAATGTGGAGTTACCTATAAGGCTTTGACATTATAAATCACCTCTTGAGACCGGATTGCACAGCAGTATCGATTGATCCTGATATATCACAGAAATTTACTGTCACTTCTGTTTTCAATTAAAGATACAATCAGTCAGATAATGACTTAATTGGATTTTACAGAAGATTGAGTTTTATTGCGCCGTGCTTTACGAGTTTAGTTAAGGAAGGCCATTTTATCACGGTTGTCAGGGGCGACCGGCTGCCGCTTGCCTTGTCCTTCTGTAGCTGCTGCCGCCGCCCCGCTGTACGGCGCAGGGGAGAAATTGTCACAGGATTGGTTTTCCTTGAGCTGCCTCTGCCTCCATCAATCATGCTCTCCCCGTAATAGATAAAATCTGCTCGGATCCCTCCGTGACACCTCGGGGTGGAGTGATGGCCCCTCGATACAGACAGGAAGTGTTGGAAGAGGACGCAGTGAGCTCAGAGGTGGAAACTTAAAACTGTAGGCTCTTTTTAGATTATGTATCAGAGGATGCCACTTTCAGTTGCACAGCCAACTGGGGAGTAAAGTATTCTTTAAGACTGGAGTTTCAGTTTACCTGCTAAAGATATCCTGATTGCTTGTGTTAGGGTGTGTTCAGACCTTGTTTTTGGAGTATTCTGCAATTTACGGATATTCCCCCTTTAAACTCTAACGTTAGTGCTAACTTTGTTCGTTGTTAAGTACAACTGATAGCTGGAATCATTAACAAATAAATATTTTCAGAACTTAACTTGTATTCCTATAAATTTGTTCACTTTTCTCCAAGCTCTCTCTTTTGCTTCTTCTTCTTCTTCTGTCTCTGTGCAGTATTGACGTTGAGTCTCAGAGCTCCGGGTGCCCACACACGGCGACAATAAGTTTCTCTGTGACGTCAGGAGAATCTCAACGATTAAAGGTCTTTCACGACACAGCGTCACGTAAATTTTATCGCTCAAGTTGACACATTTCAATTCGTGCGGACATGTTTTCTTCATGTGTTTGCATGTAATCGCGCTGCGCGAGAAATCCACGTTTGGTCTGAACACAGCTTTACACCTCAAGGAAATACACCTTTTAGATTGGAGTCATCTAAGGTCTTGTCCACACATATATGGATGTTTTTGACAACTGATATTTTCTCTCTCCCTTAAATAAAAAAAAAAAAACGTGCCGGGCCAGTAGGTGGCGATAAAGTCAACAATACATCAAATACCAGACAAGAACATTCTGAGCATGCTAGTGAGCTTATTTTCCTGTGGCGGTAGTAACTTAAAAACACAAACAATAGTACCTAATTATTTATTTATTTATAATTATTAGACACCTATTTCTTGAGCTTTATTTATTTACTACAGGGAGAACAAAACGTAAACAAACCAGTATTCCGGCATCGTTGTTGTTCTGTTTCAGGCCATGCTCATTACTCAGTCTAGAAGACTTTTAGTTTTATCTTACCTGTGCCTGTAGGTAAGGCTAAATATTTTCAATAACAGAACAATTGCTGTGAAATTTGCAGCTCAATTTAGTGTAGGTTAACCATGTCTTTATTTATTTTTAAATCTGCAGCATAATTAGCATCTTATTTGCATTTCCCTCTATTTTTCTCTCCACTTTCTGTAACCTGAAAAATTTCACAGCTTTGCTCTTCGCGAGAAGTCTTAATTTTCTGTTATACGTGTTTAGTTTGCAGCAAGAAACATTTTTTGGGTGGATGAGGATATGAAGACCAGAAGTAAATCAATTTAAATCAAGGTCAACATATAGATAAAATAAAGGTCTTCTAGGATAGTTATCATAACTTAGTTGTGTCCAAACTATTAACTAATACAATGAAGTGTATATGACAATATCATAATGTAAGGAAACAATATATTTATTTATTTTACCAAGGGTTAAGGAAATATTTATTATATTTTCCAAGGATTAATTACCCCTATTTTATATATTCAAATCAAATCAACACAAATTGATATGATGTATATTGATATTGATATGTACCAAAGTTAAACATCAAATCACTTAGAGTTCGAAACAGAAAGATCTGGCTGCTTGTCACAAAATTAAATCAGAAAAAGGCGCACAAACTTTTACAATTAAAGTAATGTGGGGGTAAAAAAATAAATAAATTGAGAACGGGAAATATTAAGTTAAAGAACAACCAGTTACAACTTTTTTTTTTTTTTTTTTTTTTTAAACTTTTTTTATTGGTATGATTCTGGTGACATTATGCAACGTCCGGCATCACTCCACCCACATTTTAGCCTGAGACACTTTTCTGCCTACAGAAAGTGTTGAGTCTAAACTTAAATGACAATTAAACATATCTCAATTATCTTTAGCTTTTTTTTCAACTTTATTTTTCAACTTTTTTAAAGCATCATAGACCTCCTGTATGTTTATCATGACTGACAGGAGATTAAAGCAAGAAATGTACATAATTTACTCGTGTATCAATTCTATTTCCCATCTAAAACTATCCCTTGAGTACTTTTTTTAAAACTATTACCAATGTATGTAGGCAGTGGATGTAGTTGATGGTCCTCTCTGCTTGCTGACCAGTAGTTGGAGGATCACGGTGCTGTTTGAAGGACAGGCAGAGCTCCGGTCATAAACGTCCGGCCCTGAGAGCCAAGCACCAATAAACAGGCTGAACTAGAAAGACTAAACCAACTTAACAGGCCGCTGTGACGCTGTGCATCCACAACTAGTCTGAGGACGCTACCCATCATCTGTCTTTACACCTGCTCTAAGAACAGCGCAGCAGCCTCGAGGAGGACCACAAGTGGATCAGATATTAGAGATGGATAAAGTTACAGTTAGTCTGTTTTTATTCTATATTCATGCATGAGCCTTGTCTATAGAAGCAAAGCAGAAATTGCCGTAGTATTCAAATGCTTTTTTATTTCAGTAAAAGTACTCATACCGCAGGTACTGCATTGGAAATGTAACGTAAAAGTATTTAAGTAGAATCAGGAAAATGTACTTAAATGATCAACAGTCTGATCGGGTGCTTTTACCTGTAACATAGCATTTGTATATCTTGGTATTTCTACTTTTTCTTACTAAAAAGCATTTGAATACTTGCTCCAACACTGCTGCCAGCCAATCAGAAGATCATAAAATTGTTTAGATGTTATTCACAAAAAACTTCACATTGGCAGTAATCATGTCTCCTTTTCATTGACATTTTCATGACTTTTAGATATTTGTCTTTATTCCACGATGACCCCTCAAGAAGGTATGTTGACATAGTTACATATAAAATTAACAAAAATAAAAGTGGACAGCTATAGTTATTGCCCTGATGGATAAACACAATACAATTAAGAGAATTATAAGTAATCAAACTATAGAAATGAACAAACACAGCTATAGAGAAAGTTATTTTAAAGTAGCCATTACTGTTTTAACAATCTTATGCTGGTGAACTGATGTTGGTAGTATTGAATCAGTTTTAATAATATTGTTTAACAAAACTCTTTCTCTCATCATAACGATACTCCTCAGCTCATCGACTTATAATAGGCGACTGTCAATTTTAGCAAAAACGTACATGAACTTAAATGAATTAACTAATCAATTTTCTGCCACTTATCTGGGTCCAGATCATGTTAATTGATTACTTATATTTCTAGGAATTATTGTTTTACATGGCTTCGGAAGTGCTGACAAATATGATAAATGTCAATAAATCCATGTACTTATAAGTAATTATATTGGCCTTACATTCCCTACTGGATTTCTGTCATTCTTTGACCAGTATGACCATGAAAAATGTATTCTTTAGCATTATATGTGGTATTAAAATATAAAGTATTATGATAACAGAAAATGTATCAATAATGTTAGTAACCTTAGAAATCCATTTTCAATAATATTTCAAGTTTCTTTAGTCAAACAGTACGAGATATCTTTTTTGGGGGGATGATTTTGATGGATACACATACTGCAGTTATGAAATGTTACTTTTAACAATATTGAAACTTAATTTTACACATTATGCTTTACATTTTCTCTTTACGACATTTGTAATATTGTACTACTTGTTTCTCCAAGACAATATTTGTAGTGACAAACTCAAAAATAGTGTATATATAATTAGTAAAATAGCTGATTTTTCAATCTAAATGTAGTGCTCATATGGTTGCTTTAACTTATTTAGTAGTAGCCTAATAAAACCAGACTTTTCCTTTTCCCCCGGAGACTGATGCTTGTTGACTGATGTTCTCACTAATTCAGACGTCCGGCTAATTCCTCTGTAGGCGCTCGGTGTCTCGCCTCCCCGGGGAGACTTAAATCAGCGTTTCTGTGACAGGACTTCTGAGTGGCAGCGACGCCCCCAATCAGCACCTAATAATAACCCCACTCAGCAGAGGTCAGCTCCTCCTTCTGCTCCTGAAGGGGGCCCTGCTGGAGGAGCTTCCTCTGCTAATATAGACATGAGGGCCAGGATGTGGAGTGAGGCATTGAAATGTTAACTTAATTGCACAATCTTATTCTTTGACTTGTGAAAAACCTTCAAATCAAATGCTGACATGCTGATGTTTTATCTTGTGTTTTTTGGTATAAGGTTTAGCATGTTCACCAGCTTAGTTCAGCTTAACACGTTGCTCATAAACGCGATGCACAGCGGAAGCTAATGGGAATTTCATCAGTTTTATATGTATTTTGACCTGATGATGACGCTGGATAAAACTTTAAGGATCAACAAAGTTATTACAATTCATCCTGAGGGTGTCTGTGCCAAATTTTGTGACAATTCATCCAATAGTTATAGATATTACATTAGAAAACATTAAAAGAGGAAAAGTCAGGGGATCATTGAAGTCGCTGTGATTCATCGCCTGGGGAACGTGACATGTTGTCCTCTTTCAGTCTGGACTAAAGTCGTGGTAGTAAATCAGTGGGCACTGGTGTAGGCTGTATGCATTTTAAAATGATGACCCTCTTTTATAGCAGGATGTCTCTTAAGTGGGATGACCCAAGAACTCTAATCGGAAATGTAATCACCAAATCAATGCTATAAAAAAAGTCTGAAAATATGTATACTTGTGTCAAGTTGTGCATGTGGAGACATCATGTTGAACTAACCTGAATGAGCATCATGTGAAGGGGTCAACTTCAGATTGGTTACAGTCAGTTATTCAGTTAGCTTGTAAAAAATGTGAGATTGTTATAGTGTGACAGGTTTTAGGTGAATGGATTTACTCGTTGTGAGCTTGCTTAAGGTAATTTCTTTTCAGGTCTGTCTTGCTAAAACAGAATTTGATCTCAATGAGATTTCCTGAATAAATAAAGCTTAATTAGCTAACAACATTTGACTACTTATTAAATATGTGACTGTGTTTTTGACCCTACAAATGGGTTATTATTGAGGGGATCGTATAGTTTCTAACCTTTAATCTAGGACTGTGATTCTGAACCTGGGGGCTGAGACCCCTAAAACGATGAAGGGATAAATGAGAATAACATTTCTTTTTCACACAATTGTGTTTACTTATCTTTGTTAGTATTGTGTTTTGAATCTATTTGCAGCATTGCATTGTTTGGTGTTTCCACTTTGGTTCAGACTAAAACAATCTTAATACCCATCTGGTGGATCGTTCATGTTCCCCAGAGGATGAATCTTCATGACTTTGGTGGTCCACTGACTTTTTCTCTAGAGGTTGTGGTTTTGACTATTGGATGGCTTGCAATGAAAGCTGAGCTAGAAGGGTCTGAGAGTCCAAAATGGAGGAAGCTGAAGTAGCTTATTAGCAGTGTAACAGCATTCACTTTTTATATTTACTATTTAATCTCCGCTGATGGCTTAAAAACTGTCCCACAAATCAGCAAAGATTTACAGGCAGTTATGAGTCGATGGTACCAAAACTTCTTTCAACTGTGAACCTATTGCCCCACTAGTGACCAGGCTAGCTTTAAGCTAACGATTTTGCTAACTGACATTTAGCAACGCTTGCTTGCTTTATTTTCCCTCTTCAAACAGGTTTGTACAATAACTGGTGTGTAATGGTGAACTACACATCAGGGGGAAGTACAGAGAGAATACAAAGAGGCTGCAGGAGCTAAATGACTGAGCTAACAGATAGCTCGAGGCTAACTAACTACAGCAGCTACAGATGGCCATTGTTCATAATGCTTCATGAATCTAAAAGCTGGGACTCACAGCGTTATTATATATTACTATTAATATCATTATGATGTATTCATTTCAAACTTATAGCAAAATGTTCTTATGTCTTGCTTTTTTCTCTTTTTTTAAATACAAGGTATATATTATATATATATATTATATTATGTGTTATGTAATAGCCTACTGTCCTTAGCCTACAGTATCACACACAGATGTGTTTTTTTTCCTAGATTAAAATCTATTTTGTGTTTTATATACTTTGCACATCCAGCATGAGATCATGTATATGAGTCTTGCTGCATCTTCAACATGCATCAAAAAGAAAGAAAAAAAAAAGAAAAATCAGGTTTTATGCCAATTACAATGCATCCTGCAGTATAAACTTTTATTCCGGTTTGTGTTTTAGTCTTTTATCAACGAACAACATGAATAAATTTATTATGCGTTGTGGTGTAGGCGTTCACCCGCCGCCTCCCACTCCTCACAAATCTACTCGGCCGGCACAAACTGCAAAGCCACTCTAGTCACCTTGAAATTTCCTCTGCTATTTTCCAATTAAAAGCTTAATAGCCCTGGAGACGGGCTTCATGTGGGGAAGTTTACCATGCTCTTATTCTCTGTAAGCTGCGCGAGGCTCGGATCCCATTATTTGCTTGAATAAACCTTTTTTACGGTCAGAAATGGGCCCCGGCTTTGTCCGGTGTTATGTTTCAATGCCCTCTATTAGTCCAGCAGAAGGGACATATCAGCATCCTCGACATAGTTCCCAAAGGGCTTTTTATACATGTAGAGACCTAATCATCTAAGTTATGTACGATTGTGTAAAAGGTACAAGAAGCTGCAGCACTTTGTTCGAATTAAGTCTTATAGCCTGTGGGCCTGCAGGCAACAGGCAGGGGAAATACATTTAGATGTAATGACTTTTGAAATCCAAAATGAATTTTTAGATGATCTTTGAATGTGTTATGCTGATGTTGGTTCCTAATAATGAACATTTTTGGGACTATATATCTAAAGGTTTCCGAGTTCTGACAGCTGGGATGTCCCCGTTTTTCACAGTTGAGTTTTGGGACTTCGGGCTTTAGCAGGTTGAGGTTTACACTGTTTTTAGGTGTTTATGATGATGTTTTCAGTCATAAAAGAAAATCCTTTTTTTCTAGTTGAATTAGAAATGTACAAATCGGTGCAAATAGAATCTGCACTGACTTGTGCATTTGGTCCTTTAAAGTCCTATCACTGTTTAATTTAGAGTTTGATTCATGCAGGGACAGTTTTTGTCCTCATTGTTGTTGACAGCTAGTCAATTGACTTATGGCTACACACGTATTTTACAGTATATATTTATGCTGCTATTAATGAATTTATAGTGCTATTATTATGCACTAACTCGTGCAGTTTAACTTTATTTTTTATTTAACAAATGTTTAAATGATGGTGTAATCCTGCATACAGTCTATAACATGTCTCATTTATTACAGCTGGGATGCCATATTTTTGATATTCAGTTGATATTTGAGTTTGACTTTAACTAACAGGGTTACATCTGTATGATGCTCTTCTCAAATTAAATGTCATGTTTTATTTTAATGTTGAATCGTTATAACTGAAATTGTATGTAGGCTATTATATAAATAGTGTCAGTAGAATATGCTCTGACTCCTGCGTTTATATTTAGTCTTTTAAACCTCTTATATATGTTTTAGGAGTTGTTTGTTTATACAGTGTTGTAAAATGTCATACAGGCCAGTCCTGCACTTTGACCTTTTTTGGGACTATTTGTATAGATAATGCTGCAGCTTCCTCTTGATGAAGCTGTGTGTGCCTGAAGAATAATCTCAGCTTTTCATTTCAGCTACAGGATCAAGTCTTAAAACCTCTAAATGCACGGAGAGAATATTTGTTTCTACTGCAAAACAGAATGTTTCGACTCTTCTTGACACAAACCTAAAGCTTTTTTTTTTTTAAAGGAAACTCTCCAAACGTGTCTCCAAACGTGTAAACCTTGCAGGGAAACATAATCTGATCCTCCCTGGCAGTTTTTTTTCTCGCTCCCAGCCTCACATGGACATTTTTTGCAGCGTGCTTTGACGCGAGTGACAGCGTTTGGTTACTCGTCTCCATAAGTGCGTGTCAGCCCTGATGCATATCTGTGCTGTCAGCGGGGGGAAAGGTGGATCCTCAAAAACAAGCCAACACCTCTTATCCTCATCCTGTCATGCGTGTGGCTGAGCAGCTCCATCCAGCTCCATCTCTCGGACTGCTGCTGCTGCTGCTGACAACAACACTCCCGCTCCGCCTCGCCTCTCCGCAGATGCACTTGCGCGTCCTGGAAAACACGCGGTCAAAATGAATGGCTACGGGTCCCCCTACCTGTACATGGGGGCTCCGGTGTCTCAGCCCCGGGCCCCGCTGCAGAGGACCCCAAAGTGCGCGCGGTGCCGGAACCACGGCGTGCTGTCGTGGCTCAAAGGTCACAAACGCTACTGCCGCTTCAAGGACTGCACCTGCGAGAAGTGCATCCTCATCATCGAGCGGCAGCGCGTCATGGCGGCGCAGGTGGCGCTCCGCAGGCAGCAGGCCAACGAGAGTCTGGAGAGCCTCATCCCGGAGTCACTCAGAGTGCTGCCCGGCATCGGCATACCTGGAGCCGGCGAGGGGAACCAGGGAGCCCCGTCGAGGACAGACGAGCTGGAGCTGAGGTGGAGCAGCACGGAGCCGGTGCAGGCCGGAGCACAAACATGCACAGGTGGGAGGATAATAACGAGAAGAACTGCAGGAGAAAGTTTGACTTTACATTTTTAAATTTCTGATGAATTATTCGTTTTATTTGATGGAGTTAAAAATGGCAAAGTGACTAAAAAAATGTGCAGAAAAAAAGAATTGCATAAATAATTTGAAACCGCTAAATTATTACAAGGATATTACTAATAAATAATAATAATAGTAATACATCAAAAAGTGCCAGATTCTCCCAGTAATCGTTTACTAATATAGGCTAGCTATCAGGTGATTGTTTTAAGTTTTCACACAATCCTGTCGAAAATATTTTTTATTGAAAATATGGCAAGGCCAATGCATTCCTAAATAAATAAATGCAAAACAAAAGACACGACTGTTGGGATTGAGATGTGTATTTAATGTATTGTACAAGCTGTGCTTTACCGTAAATACCATCAAAAGAGTGTTCAAAAGAATCTTAGGATTTTGTCATTTGAGTAAATCTTTTAAGTAATATTTTAGTTACACAAAACACATTTTCCATTAAATTTAGATTTACGTATGAATGACACCTTTATTATAATGAATAGATTCATCCAACTATTTTCATTATTTGTTTAATGATCAAGATGAGATTAGAAAGAAGAAATTCTCACAGCAGCACAAAAGACCGGGGCAAGAAAACAGATTTAAAGAAATTATGTTTTAATATTTCTTTGGTGAAGTGCCTAAAACAAAACAACACAGGACACGTGAGGTTACTACAAAGCAAAATAGGGTTTGTGATGAATGTGAAATTAAATATTAGTTTTTTTACATTTTGACAAAATATTTTAGAAAAACGTTGGATTTGAACAAAATCAACACACCTCATTCATATTTCTCAGTTATTGATGGGGATTCATTCGTTCTTACAGCATTTGTAATGGGTTCATGTTTGCATGTGTTTTGTTTGTTTTTGTTTGTCTTTACTCATTTATTTATTGAAAAGTGCGTGATATTTTTGTTTTATTTGACAAGGAATTATTTTCTAAAAGCTTCGAGTTAATTTATTGTATTTGTAATATCAACTCGTAGATTTAGCTCTTCCAATTTCAGTATTTCGCTAGTTTCCTTATTTCCTTTTATTGTTGAGCAAATTCCTGTTTATTTGGGGTTTCATGTACAAAAAAAGAAGGTATATGCTCAATATTCCATACCGGCGTGATAATAACTGAACTATTGAATGTTTCTCTGGTACAGAAAAGTGCATGTAGACCTATGTGTGTTTTTCTATACGTGACTCCACCTTGGTTGTTTTCTGGGACTCAAACATTTGGACACAAGCAGCGAGCAGCTGACTCCACAGCAGCTCCATCTCCTCGCTGACACACGGAGCTGAGTGCTGTAAAAGATCAGTAATCAGCGCAGGACAGCACCAATCGAATGTAATCGCCATATCTCTCGCAGGAGGTCAAATTCAGATGAAATGTTACCGAGCAACAAGCGATCTGTTTACAAAATGTGGTCAAAAGGCATCGACGGTAGATTCCTCACTGACACACAGTCAGCACTTTGTGTTAACAGCTTTGGAGAGGCGAAAGTCAAGTAAACCCACATCAATCTGTGTGTTGGACACCAGCTGACAGGCGACTCATTGTGTGCCACGTTTCCTCCCGAGGGGAGTTTACAGCGGGTTGGAGTTTGGAATAAATTAAAGTGCAGCAAATAAATGTTTCTTGAGTCAGGTTCGTGTCTTTAATTTATTTGTTGCACGCGGAACTGTCTCTGTGCGTCCTGCTATAACTTGTTTCCTGTCCACTTGTGTTGCAGAGCCGACAGATGACGGTCCTGATGAGGGGTCCGGGGGGGAAAACGGGGGGAGCTCCAGTGAGAAGGAGCAGGAGCCGGTCAGCTCCCCTGAAGGCTCCAAACCAAACTCCTGCTACACCCCGGAGCCTCCGGAGACGCCCTCCCTCCCGGAGGAGAGCCGCTACAGCCTCCCTAAAGCCGGCAGCGCTGAGAAGGAAGCCAAAGTCGAGAGTCCTCACAAGCATCCCGCCAGCTCCGGGGAGCAGAGCGTGCTCATCGAAGGCCTCACCGGCTCCATCAACCTGCCCTTCAGCCTCCGGTCCAACCGGCCGCCGCTGGAGGTCCTCAAGAAGATCTTCCCCACTCACAAGCCTCCTGTCCTGGAGCTCATCCTCAGAGGCTGCGGGGGGGATCTGGTGGGCGCCATCGAGATGCTGCTGTCCAGCCGGGGTCCTGACGTGAGCGGGCACCCGCACGCCGACCCGCACCCGGACGCCCTATTACTGCCTTCAAACGGACACCTGTTCGAGCACACACTGGGCTCCTACCACCCGGTGTCCTCCACCGCCAAGTGGTCGGTGGGCTCTGCTTTCCGGGTCCCCGAGTCCCTACGGTTCACATCCGACTCGTCGGGCGTGGTGTCCACCGGCCCGCTGGGTGTCCCCCTGCAGCACCCGTCCTTCCCGCAGCCCACGCGCTACCCGCTCATGTTGCGCAACTCTCTGACGCGCAGCCAGGCCAGCCCCTTCGTGCACAACGACGTGACTCTGTGGAATACCATGGCCCTGCAGCAGCAGTACCAGCTCCGCTCGGCGGCCCAGTACGTGTCGCCGTTCTCCCCCGCAACCCCCGCCGGGCCCGGGGGCTCCGTGTTCCGCAGCTCCGCCATCCTCCCCTCCAGACCCTCCGAGGAGCAGCGCATCAGCATCCAGGAGGAGAGCTGCACGCTGGGGTCCAAACCCGGCCTCTACTCGCCTGATGAGGAGTACGAAGAACGCTCCGACTCCGCAGACTCCCGCATCCTCAACTCCTCCACCTAAAGAAGCTGCTGATGGACTCACACAGCAGGGGGGACACCAAAAATGTATTATTGTGAATGGACATCCGGTGTGCGTAAAGGGTCCTTTTCTGTCTTGTTTGAATTGAACTGTGTCAAGCAATCACCCTTTGATAAGGTGACGTTAATCCTCTTAACGTCATCCACTCCGCTTTCAAGATGTCACGTGGACACGACCAAAAACGGATGAATGTGACAGACTCGCGTTGTTTTGAAAAAGCTCTCATCTATTTCCTGCAAGCATGTTTAGTACTGTGAAAGCTTTCGATGTTAAAGATCATCAATGCATGTGAAGAGTATGCCAAATAAATCTGAGTTTTCCAAATGGATCAGATTGTTGTCTTTTAGTGTCACTGACTATTGTTAATTGTTTAATTTTCAATGGTTGGCTGAGTTGATGTTAAACAAATATTTTGAATATTATAAATTACACTTCGTGTACACTACATGTTGACTTTAACAGTGGTATGAATTGTTTAACTAATATTATACCCTTCATAAGTAACATCAGACCGACAAGCAGCGGTGGAAAGTAACTAACTACATTTACTCAAGTACTTCAGTACAATTCTAAAGTACTTGTACGCTACTTGAGTATTTCCACTTTAAGCTACTTTATATTTCTACGCCACTACACTTGAGAGGCAAATGTTGTACTTTCACCTATTACATTTATTTAACAACTTTAGTCATTTTGAAGATTTAGTTATAATATAAAACTACTTATGATGTAGTATTATATATTAAACTACCAAGCAGTTTATAAAGTCATTTAAACGAGCCGCTCCTTTACCAGCCTCAACATTAAAGTGATGAACACATTGATGCATCAATAATTATAAAACAATCAAATAGGCCTAATATATATTATTCTGAAGTGAGCCATTCTGCACAATGAGCACTTTTACATTCGGTACTCTAAGTATATTTTGTTGCTGATACTTATGTACTTTTAGTTAAATACAATTTTGAATGCAGGACTTTTACATCTAACTGAGTATTTCTACCCTGCGGTATTTTACTTAAGTTAAAGACACAAAACAGACATATGAAATCATGCAGGTAACATCATTATGTAACCCCCCCCAAAAAAAAAAAAAAAAAAAAAAAATGTAATCAGTGCCATATTTAAAATCTTACTCTGATGTTTTACTTAGGTAAACATATCATATCACACTGAAAACACTCCACCGCAAGTAAAAGTTCTGCATTCCGCAGCTTAGTGAAGTATTATCAGCTACGGTAAATGTAACTTAAGTATGAAAAGTAAAAGTGCTCATTGTGCAGTAAAATGTTCCCCGTCAGTGTTTTACTGTTATATATGATGTTCCTGGATTAATATTACTGCTGCATTAATGTTACATTTTCCTGCTGTAGATGTTTACGGTTGTGCTCATTTTAACTGCTTTATATCCTGTTGGGTAGTTTAATCTACAGCGACGCATCATATTCTATCAGATCATCATGTGTTTGTAGCGTCGCTGTCCTGTGAGAAACCACGTGTTTCTAAAAAGTTTTCAGAGTTTCTCAGAAAAACAGCCTGTTTACAGATTTGTGACAATGCTTTTTACAGCTGATCTAAGAGGCTTTCTAAATAGTTTATTTAGCTGAGAAGAAGGAGAGTTTTCTCAACATAAAGAAACACTTCGTCCTTCAGTTCATCACAAACATTAAGACTAAAATGAACCAAATATGGAAATAGGCCTATATGGTTTTCACGAGAGAGGAAGAAAAGTATAATCTTAAAAGTAACTAAAGCTGTTAAATACGTGTAGTGGAGTACAATATTTGCTTTTGAGATTTAGTCGTGAGGAAAGTACAACATTGCACTAAATGTAAATACTGAAGTAAAGTGCAGTACCTGAGTAAACTGACATGTTACATTCCCACTGATGTCGGCTAATATAGAAACAGTGTGTTGTATAAAGTCGGCTACACTATTGACAGTTTGAAGTTACCAGTGCAAGATTGTGATCTCGGTTAAAAAAGTGATGAAAGACATGAGAATGAAAAATGTTAGAATAAAACACATTAAACTGGACATTGTTGGAGGTCATTTTGATGAGCCCGTGTGAGACGAGCTTACAGGCCGAGGATCTGTGTCGCTGCAGAGCTGAGAGCCACTCTGAAGTAATCACACTACATCTGAGCTTTTTATTTATTAAACACCTGTTTTAAACGCAAAATATTTCAGTATCTTCACTGCTTTTAGTGTCCAAAGGCTGATTTTTTAATTTGCTATATTTTGCTGACACACAATCGTAATTATTAATCACTAGCTCTAATAAGTGTCTTTTTCTCTGTCACTCATTTATTTAACTGGACTTACTTAATAGTCAGCAGTGGTGGAAAGTAACTAAGTACATCAAGTATTGTAGTTAAGTATAATTTCGAGGTACTTTTCTTGAGTATTATTATTTTCTGCTACTTCATACTTCCACTCATGAAGGAAATATTTTACTTTTTACTGCTTCAAAATAATAAAACGAAATATCACAACAAATAAATGATGATATAATATTGTAGATTTCGATAAAAACTGAATTGGTCACAAACTGTTTTACAGATTTTAGTTTGCTAAAACCTATCGTATAATAAAGAGACATGCATTCACTTTAAAAGTCCTACACATGCAACAACACTTACTTTTACTAATAAAAATCTCAATTTTACAACTGAAGTGCGGAAACTTAGTATTTCCTGATCTGTCCTCTTTGGTTTAAACCTTTCAAATGCTGCCCTCTAGTGGTGAAATGTATCTACATCATCTCAGGACTGAACATAAAGACTGGAGACTTTTTTTAATTAAAAACAAAATTTACATCAAATGAAGTTCTTGGAGCTTTAAAAAAAAAAGCCAAATTAAAACGAGAAAAATCCTCTGGAAGATACATTTGTTAAAACTAATGTTGTTATATTTGTGGGAGGAAGAGGGTTCATCATTTATTCTTCTCAATGTCTCCAGTGTTTTAATGCTAAACCTTGGTCAACACTTCTTCCTGAGGGCGGGGAGAGTATTTCTACTTATTTATTGTTTATTTATTGTAATTCACTTTCTAAATACTATTTCTCATCATTTGTTCTGTGAAGAGGCTGCTCTCCTCACTGAAAGCTGCTCTAGTCTGCCACCCAGTGGGAAAACTGGACATTTTTCACTAATCGTCTTGTGGCCTAAAGGGTCAGTTTTGACATAGCTTCATTTATTTCTCACCAATATTTTTTATTACAACATGTAAGTAACAGCAGCTGCTGCAGCTTCATTAAACTTCATGCAGTGGAAGTTGTTCTGGCATCACAGGAATAGTATTATTTTTTTTGATGAACATGAAATATAGGTTATCTTTTATAGGATGCATTTGTTGCAGGCCAATCATTTTTAAGGATCTATAGGATAAATCCTAAAGCCATCTTTCCTGAAAGAATGTCTAATTTAGTTTTTCTTCTTCTTTATCTGCCCTCAAACTTATTACAAAGCCACAGTTTATGAATGAAAGAATAACAAAACAAATGGATATTAAAACAACGATTTTAGAAGATTGATTCATTGATTAGTTGATTGACAGAAAAGCAATTGGCAACTATTGAGATAATTGTAATTTTTTTCATGCACAGATTCCATCTTGCAAAATGTGAGGATTTGCTGCTTTTTCTTGTAATTATTAGAATTAGTTTTTTTTACTTTTGAGGTTTTGGACTGCTGGTTGGAAAAAACAAACAGTGTCACCACTCTGGGCTCTGGGTAACTGTGACGACATTTCTCACTATTTTCACAATGTTTACAGACCAAGCAATCAATCGATTAATGGAGACAATAATCATCAGATGAATCCGTAATGAAAACAATCATTAGTCCTGCAGACAGTAGTTCAGAGTTAGCTCCACCTCAACCAATTACAATAGTAAAATCCTGCTTTTACATCAATGCATGAGTCATGATAATCTATTGGTATCATCAATAGTTAAGTACTTTTGAAGCCAGTTTTCCTGATTATATGTACTTTGCATTAGACTTTTACTTTTTACGGAGTATTCTCACAGTGTTACTTCAGGAAAGGGTCTGAATACTTCCTCATCCACTGCCGTCCCCAGCGAGGGACACGTCCTCCTGTTTGTTGCACATTATCCAGGAGAGGTCGAGGTGTCAGACAGAGACAAATGTCGTCCCGCCTGGTTTTGTATTCAGCTGCATGTGTTCCCGGTCCATCAGAGGCTAATTAACATAACAGGATCCCAGTGATCCCACTCTGCTCTTCTGTCTATACACAGCTCCTGTTACGCTTTACGGCCCGCACAGCGGGACGCTTCCAACAAGATGCTGTTGTTTCAATCAACCCCAAAAGTAAACTGGACAGCGTGTGAGAAAGTGTCATTATGAGTCTGTGTCTTTCTCCTGGTCGAGCCCATTAAAGAGGATCAACGTCAGTTAAAGCTCGTGTACCGAGTCCTTTCCAGAGACTACACCCAGAATAAACAATCAGATAAAAACTCACTTTTTGGACAGATACACCCTTGTTTTAGAAATTAGAGCTATAGGTCTACAAAACACACAACTTAAAGTTCATTTAAATAAATAAAAAGTCATTATAGGAATAGGACAGTGGCTCCTTTAGGGATACAAAAAAAACCTCCGGATTACTAGAAATTCTCTTTATTTAGATTATTTTGTTTATTGCATGCTGAAAATGCAAGAGATTTTAGACACAGAAAATGTTTTTTTACCTCAAGGATTGGTGCAAAATCCCCGGACCACTGCGGAAAAAATAACAACAACAAAAACCTGAAATTACTTCAGTTGCATCAGGAACCCATTCAAAGATTCAAATACTCCTTTACTAACATCCATTCGAGGATCCCCGGACAGCCTCAAAGACCCCTCCTGGAACTCATTTGAAATGCCTGGAACCCCTTTAAGGGTCTACGGACTCTTCACTGCACCTGAAACTCCCTCACAGATTACGGAAACCTCATCAAGGATCCTGGGAAAAGATTCGTGGACCCCCTAAATAGACAGGGAGTCAGGAAAACGTGCTTTAAAAGTAAAAGTACTTAATCCAGAAAAATGTCCCCTGTGACTGTTACTCTATTTTATTATGTATTATATGAAATTATTATTACTCTTGCATTAATTTAAAAGCAGGATTTTACTGTTGTATTTGGACGAGGTGGGGTTTATCTATTCTGTACAGGACTACAACTAATGATTGTTTTCAATAATGATTGTTGGTGTGTAGAAATTGTCCTGAAAACGGATTTCTGAACCCCCTGCAGACCCATGAAGTTCCCTTAACATTTGCAGAATCCCTTCAAGGAAGCTCCTCGTGGGTCCCGTCAGAGATTCCTGAAATGTGAGTAATATTTCCTGGATGTTATTCAAGGATCCCCGTAAACTCCTGAAATTCCAACTTGCTGAATACCTCCTCACCTATTCAAGGATTCAACTTCCATTAAATATACCTGGACCCCCACAGAGACCCCTGAAACTCCCTTAGTATAGCCTGGAACCCTTTAAGTGCCCCAGAACCCCGTAAAAGATCCTTGGATCTCCTTCAAAGAGTCTGAAACATCTTCAAGGACCCTGGAAACTTTCAAAAGGTCCAAAGACCCCTCCAAAGACCCCTGCAAAGACCCCTGAAAGTCATTCAATAACACTTGGAACCCCTTCAAGGAGTCATGGAAGCTCCGCAAGGACCAACAGACCCTTTCAAAGACACTCAACACTTTTTTAGGGTCATTTTGGGAACTCCTAGTGACTTCCTCAAAGATTCCCAGAATACTTGGATTCCCTTCCATGAAAATTTTGGATTTTCAGGAATTTCAGGGGTTGTTGCAGGGGTCTTTAGATCTTTTCAGGGTCCTTAAAAAGGTTTCTAAATCATTGGAGGAGAACCAAGTTGTTTTTAAGGCGTCCAGGGGCCCTTTATGGTTTTCCAGACAATATTGAGGGAGTTGTAGGCCTTTGCAGGGGTATGGGGATCTCTCTGGAGTTTGCAGGAATCCTCGAATTAATTCCAGGATGTTTTGGGAGTCTTGACGGGGGGCTTCCTTGAAATGAGTCCAGGCAATACTGAATACCCTTGGAACCACCTTAATATTCATAACCACCTTATCATCCCAGCCTCTTCTAGATTACCCTAGACCCTCTGACATACTCTCTGGGAAAACCTCAGACCTCTGGCCCCACGCGGCCATAATGAGCCAGCGGACACAGACAACACATTTCACCTGGAGGATCCAGCAGCTCCGTGTGGATCCTCCTGTCCGACCGTCCAGCCGGCTCTCAACATCAAAGCATTCCTGATGTGGAAGCGGCAGCCCGGGGTGGCCGGTCGTAACCTCCCTAATAAATTAAGACGAAGTGGCAAATAAAGCTGCACCTGCAGGCCTGACGTCTTCACCTTCAACACATGGAGGAACCGTTAAGAGGCACTGTCCTCATCTGGAGAAAAAATTAAATAAATTAAAAAAAGAACGATTTTTAAGACTAAAAGTTATGTGATCTCCATTTTTTTAAAAGTCTAAAATAAAGTAATACGTGTTTTCTAAAACTGTTGCATTTTCTTTTAAACATGGTCATTTACGTGAACTCTAGCAAAATGGCTCATTTTATGACCACAACTGCAAATGCAAGTCCTTCGGTAAATAAAACATAATAATGTTATAATTATTTATAATTTCATTATAGAAATAGTTCTACCATAAACATAAAGAAAAAGCAACACAAGTGAAATGTAAATGGATACCACATGACGTCCTTAATATATAAGCATGTGGGAATAAACATTTTTTATAGAAGAAATTAAGAAAATAAAAGTTAGACATTAATACATTTTAAAATGCCGCTATAGGCCTCGAGCACTTTTAATTGTACCCAACAGGTAACTACCCTACTTTATTTAGAATTAAATATACAATATATCCGGCTTTTAACGTCGCTTTGTTCGTTCATTGCACATTACAAGTAGCTAAACGGACAAAAGTTTAAGGTCAACAATATTTCCACGCTACAGTTTGTGGATGTCTGCATTGTTCTGTTGTGAGTTCCCATGGAAATCAGTTGGCACTGAGTAAATGCTGCGATGTCTCTTTGATCTTTTTGAATCAGGCTTTCTGTCAGCAAGCTGCAAACAAAGAGCCAAACATAGAAAGTTGTCCACATTCCTCTTTTAAATGTAGGAGTCACCGGTCACACCCAGCTACGCAAAAAAGAGGCATAAAAACTATATAACTACGTAATTCAACCATATCAAATTTAATTTGACTTTAATTTAATCTTTACTTTTTAAAAATATTCAAGTTCATTATAATTACACTCATCATTCTGGTAATGTTATGCAGGCGTCCGTGTCAAAAACAAAGTTTTTCTTTTTTTTTAAAGAAGAAAAAAAAGAGTTTTCTTGTGCTTTTATTATTCTAAGGATCAAATGTCTTCATCTTTTTGGATTTATGTTGAAATGTTCTGGATTCGATGTGTTAAGCATTAACAAGGTCATATGTATCCTATTTAGGATTATAAGGTTTTTTTAAAATGTGTAAGAGTTTAAAGTTAAATGTAAGGGTTTTTAGGATTTGGGATTTTTTTAGTGATTAAAAAGGGAGGATTTGGATTTAGTATCAAGAGCAGTTAAAGTTTGCCACCGTAGGTATATTTTAGGTTGGGTTGTACTTGTTGTGTGTGGGACTCTGCATGCTGACATGGTGTGTTTTCTATCAGGTGTGATTGTTGTGAAAACATTGTAATCATCAGTTACTTGTGGCAGGAGGACAGACTGTAACAACCTGCAGGACACAAGCATCAGCTGTTCATCTGCTCTGCTGCAGCAGCTTGGTCTGTCAGACAGGTATATATATATATATATATATATGTGCATGTCATCACTGTAATATACAGTACAGACGTTCAGCGTGGGACTTTAGATCTAAGCTTTAAAAATTTTTTTTTTTGGTGTGACTAGTTTAATAGTTATTAACTATTTTTAAAAGGGATTAGCACTGCATCTGATGCTCAATAATCAACCTATTGCTGTTTTTAATCTGTTATTGGTGGCGTTGTTGAGGTTTTTTTTTTTTTTAATTAATGGGGACTGTACAATGAACTAAAAAATAAATATGTTGTATTGTGGAATACATGGAAAGCTGATCTGAAAAGGGCACTGCACGGACTGTATGTTTCCCCATCAAAAAAAAATATTATTTGTGGCCTACTTTGAGTAGTATTGCATGCACTTAGCATACAACAGGCAACAGTGAGATTTTATGGATGAATGGATTCATTTTACATTAGTAAAGGTATTATAAGCCATTTTTAGTAAAAAAAAAAAATCTATTTTAACTTAAGCAAGTTGTTGATCAATAATGTATATGGTTGTTCTTTAGCTAATAATAATTAAGCTAACAGTAGCCTAATGTGAGTAAAGTAATGTATTAGGTAAACACGGTGTCCTCCTCAGCAATAAACTGAAAAACTAGACAATCATTGTGATCTTCCCATCAATAAAAGACAATAGACAAAGAAACTATTGAGGGCATGCAGGAAATAACTGCTCGCGATCCTATTGGTCGGTGCGTGTCTGGAAGCAGCCAATCAGAGGCCAGAGAAGGCAGCCTGCGCGGTTGATAGGAGTGGCGCTGTGAGTGCGCGCTTCAGAGGAAACTTGGATCTGTTCGGAGTACACGCTCACTCACCCACTCAATTAGCTGCTAATTACAAGCCCGTTGTGGAGTCTGGACTGTGTGGGATTCATCACGGCGCTGCTCAACGACGTCACGCAGTGCTGAGAAAAAAAAAAGAAAAAAAAAATCCCGGACAAGACCGCTGAATCCACTTCTGGAGGTAAACTCTTGTCTTGTGTTTGACGCTCATTTAGAGGGTATTTCTGCGATGTCTTGGGGGAGATAATTGAACTCTATGAGGTCCCCGCATGAAATAACCAATTTATTGCCAAACACTCAGGCTGCAGGACTGAAGTGTGGTTAGACGATTAACGTGATGCATCTTAATATTACTTTATTGGTGTGTTTATTCTGGACTTCCAATAATAGTTGTTCATATTTCATATGTGCTTACTTTGTCTCTAAGATTTGTGAATTACAAAATTAAGTACGCTTTCTTTCCAGTTTAATATCCTCAATGTAATCTTAAACAGCCAAAATTGCAGCAATCATGTTGTTATACGTCACTATCGACAGCATAGTATTGACAGGTTTCTGCTGTGCACTCTTTGGACTTCTTTCCTATTTCTATTTTTAATTAGGCTCCGTTTGTGCAGATCAATAGTTACGAAATTGATTGTAAAAAACAATCAATTGTTATGTTAGGTTTCTTTGTGCATGGATGTTCTCCTTTTTGTTTGACGACATTTAGTTTAGCTCAGAGGTAAAAACAATAAAAATTTAAAAAAAAGAAAAATAATAATATTAATAATAATAGGCTACTATTAAAGCCCTATACATTAGTTTAAACCATCATTAAAGTAATTCAAGTTTGATATTAATAATTAATATTTAATGAAGTAGACTTGAGAGTTTCCACATGAGATAATGTTGAGTGATTATTAAGTGCCACATCAACGCCTATAGTAATAATATAATAGCCTAATAATAATAATAATAATAATAGTAATAATTCTTATTTGTCTGCAGACATAAACTGGGTGTACAGACAGCCGGCGGAGGACTCGGGCAGACATGTCAGACAACGCCGGTTGCGAGTTTGAAATCGACGTGGAGAGCCTGGAGACGGAGAGCGACGACCCGGCGGACTCCTGCAGCCGCCCCGGCTCCGCGCCGCTCGGCCAAGCCACCTCCGAGGACGACGGCGACGGCAGCAGCAAGGGCGACAACAAGCCGGGCCCCAGCGGCGTGGGGGAACAGAGGAAGCTGAGCCGGACACCAAAGTGCGCCCGCTGCCGTAACCACGGCGTGGTGTCCTGCCTGAAGGGACACAAGCGCTTCTGCCGCTGGAGGGACTGCCAGTGCGCCAACTGCCTGCTGGTGGTGGAGAGGCAGCGGGTGATGGCGGCGCAGGTGGCCCTGAGGAGGCAGCAAGCCACGGAGGTAGGCCGGGAGTGTGTGCGGGTATATGGATGTGGGTGTATGCCGGTGAATGTGTTTGCCTTTTTTAATGCTGTTCAGAGGCTTTAAAGTCTGGATCCATACCTTTTTTAAATGATGTTGCGTTCAAGTTCTCTTTATTCAGCAACAGCCAATTCAAACAGTAAAAGTTATAGTGAATACTGCTTTCCTGTGAGTAGGCTTAGTGGTTATGCTAAAAACACACACGATTAACAATAAAACTAAAGCCAGCCAAGTGTACTTACATTTGAGTTTGCATTATAGGAAGCTTCCAAGTCTATTCTCTTAGGCCTCTCTGACCCTTAAAATCAGCAGACTATTCTTTTTTAAAATCTTGCTTCTCATAAGACTGTCCCCCACTCTCTTTATGTACTTTGTGAATCCAATTCACTGCTTCCCATACACACTGCATCAAATGCCTAACTGCTGCTCGTCTACTAGAGAGAAAGATCCATGTAAAACATGCAAAGATGTCTTTCAAACTACAGTCAATTTGTTAGACGTTAAAACACACATCGCTATCAAATGGCATGACAAATAAATGATATCCCTATTATCATTAGTCATGGATTACAAGCTCTATACCCTGTTGATTTCCCAGTGTTCAGTTTATATGTTATTTATGTGTTTATGTTATGACAGTTTGGTAGTCCCTCTGATAACTCTGCTTTATAATGACCTGTGACCTTTGAATTGTTGTGAAAATAGGACTTAATTTAAGCTTCAATGAGAATTAGGTTATTCACTTAAAGTTATCTTTGTAATTTACCTTTTTGTTATTAGTCTTCCTATTCCAGTCAAACTTGCCTTTAACTGTTCTTTTTATTTATTTGGGCTGTTGCAAGGCCAGGCCCAGCATTGATGACCATGAAAGGCCTGAAAAGGGTTAGGGTTTTTCTGACATATCAGCAGAAACACAAATGGCTTTTTTTTCTTAAATTTTTTTACAGTAATGTGACAGAATTACATGCCTGACATGATTTTCTTCTTTTTGTTTGGCCACTTCAAAGTCACTACGTCAATTAAAAAAAATGTATATATTTTTTTTTATTAAGCATTAGCTAATTAAAAAATACAGTTTTGTTTTTCCAACCAATCTTAAACGTCCAATTTTGGAAGCAGGTTTAAGTTTAGTTTTCCTTTTTTTCAAGTTGGGGAATGTAATGGAACAGATTAAAGGTTCAGGGTTTGGCAGTTAATGTAGTTCTTTAATGTGAACGACCAAATCTCTTTGTTTGACTGAATAAACGTGAATGTCATTCAGTGGTTCTCAAAGTGGCGTCTCAGGATCCAAGAGGGGTTCTTACTGTAATGTTGTCTCAGCAAATTACTTAATAAAAGCTTATTCAGATGACTTAATGTTTAAAAAAAGAATTGTTCTCTCATTGTCTCACTCTTTCCTCAACAATTATACATTTCAATCTTCACTTAAAAATAAACGTGTGTGTGTGTGTGTGTGTGTGTGTGTGTGTGTGTGTGTGTGTGTG
>CALSBV010012215.1:2859296-2872565 GCA_943590825.1 Bovichtus diacanthus | reverse complement strand
GTGTGTGTGTGTGTGTGTGTGTGTGTGTGTGTGTGTGTGTGTGTGTGGTGACGTTCAAATATTTGAGAATGTCTGCGGTAAAATAATGAACCACGTCAGCAGTGGTATTTTAAAGATGATACCAGATGGAAGTTTTTCTGTGAGAAAGCTGAATGTAAAACAGTTCTGTCATTTCTCTCGTTTCGGTATCTTTCAAAATGCCATAAATCAATGTACTTTACATTTGATTTGTCTTTGACATTGAGGTTATTGGTAGGCCTACGTCTCATAACTAAGAAAAACAGGAAACAGCATCATGACCTATATTTTAAGTAGATTATTATTATTATTATTTATTTTTATTTTTATTTTTATTATTAAGAAATCGAAATGTATTATCCTAAAAAACTTCCTGACGGCACGTCTTTAATGTTTTTTTTTTTTGTTTTCTCTATTTATCAGGACAAGAAAGGAATATCTGGGAAACAAATTCCAGCAGAGAGGAGGACGATATATCAGCGACATATTCGACCGTCCACCATGCTCGCCAAAAGCATCCTCGAAGGTAACAAGGCAACAAATATGACAAATAGAAACATGTTTTATTTCTTTCTGATTTATTTTTTTTCTGCTTCTCTTGGCTCATCCTCTCTCCCTGTTTAACTCTCATAAAACCTCCTTTTCTCCTGTAGCTTGTCTTGGATTTCTATCTTTTCCCACTAACAAAACCAACACGGTGATAAGGACTTGTTAACGTCTGTAAGCAGTGACTTTATGAACTTCTTCGATATGATACAAGTTCACTAATTATCATCTCCAGCACTGTCGCAACATACAAATATTATTTAATTATTGAGCATGATTTATATTCTCTTCAAAACCAGAGTGAAAATCCTTCTTGCAGTTTTTGCATGTTTGCCAGTAAACATTTTTGCATGCATGCTTGACATTAGCGCTAATCCAAAACACATTGACTGTCATAAAGTTTGAATTAAACGAGGGTTCTTTTGATGGCAGGATACCGTCCGGTGCAGTCTGATCCATTCATGCCGGCCAGTCCGTCTCTCCCCCCGCCGCTGAGCGATCGCATGAGGAAGAGAAGGGCCTTCGCCGACAAGGAGCTGGAAACCATCATGCTGGAGCGGGAGTACAAAGAACGAGAGCTGCTGGAGAACAGCCAGGCAGCCTCGCTCATCTTCCCTAACAGCATGGCCCACCACGCCGCAGAGTACAACTACAAGACGGCCTACTCGCCGGCAGCTCAGGTTGAGCCCCAGCACAAAGAGCTGTGCAGCTTCCTCGGCCCTAACTGCCTGGATCTGTCCATGCAGTACCCCGCCGGCTCAGCCAACGTCGAGCTCATCGCCTCCAACGTCAGCGTGGCCACCACCTACCGCCACTACCCGCTGCAGCCCTCGCGAAGCGGCTTCATGATGTGGCCCCGCGGCGCAGCCAACCTGGGTGACGCCCTGCTCTACCAGCAGTGCCTCTTCAATGCCACGGCGGTGCAGAACATGAAGCCAGGTGCAGTGTGGGAGCCCAAGGTGATGCCTGCCGAGAGCCAGCCGCCAGAGCAGGAGGTCGCGGTTGCTCTCGCTGCTAAAGTGGAAGGATCCCGAGCAGCTGCGGGGCAGGACTCATCAGACCCTCAACGGGCTGATCCCAAACCTCCCGGTGTCGCCCAGGCGGGGCAGAGGGAGTGCTCAGCCTTCTCTCCACCCAAGAGGAGCTTTGGACAATCTTTCCCCAACAACTCTCATTCCCAAAACTCCAGCCAAGTCCTGAACAAGCTGAGCAAGGACAGCGCTAAGCTTTCCATGAAACTTAACTCCTTTCACTCCCTCATCCAGCACTCGCTGAGTGAGAAAACCGGCGGCGAGGCCGGCCTGGAGCTCAGGGCTCCATACTGCAAAGAGCTCTTAGAGGAGGCCGCCCGAAAGTTCAGGGAGGGCTCCGCCAAAGACATTCAGGCCGTGAAAATAAGCGAAAGGTACGCCAAAGACTTTCTGTCTAAGCCCGTGGGGACCAAGATGGCGTCCAGTGAGTCTTTGTCCTTCTCTGTGGAGGCTATACTGAAGAGACCCACACCTGCCATGAGTCGAGCATTCCATTAATTTCCACTTTTCTTGCACTATAAACGTCAGGTTTTTCTCAGTTAGAGGGCATCTTAAGTTGTGGTTTTGGGGTCAAACTAAATCTTAAACACAGGCACTGCATTAGAAACTAATATTTTTTTTCCCCATGTAATATTTATGTACAGTATATTATATTTTCCATGTGCATGTTTTAATAACTTTATTGTGTAGAGTATTTAAACATTATCCCGATGTTTTCCTCATGTCAATAAACTTTAAAAGACTGAACTCTTTCCATAAAAACTCTTGTATTTCATTTTATGCTCGAGTTATGACATGTTTAACTGTGAACAGGTTTTTGTTTAGGTCAGAAGTTAGTCTGCACCCACTAATAAATCACTGTGGTTTTTACATTCATACCCAGCAAAACAGTTCACACCAAACAGGAGGTATAGCACTAATAAAAAAATTGACTTCTCTTACACATATAAATACCAGATGAGTGTTATATATTCATTATAAAATATGTATGCCACAAACACTTTTTGTAAGTTTCCCTTGCAGGACAGAGTTAAATTAGCCAACAATCATAAATGATGGCATACTTTATTGATGAAGGGTGAATAGAGATTACATGTTTGTTGTCAACTCTTCATAGTTGCTGTCACAATTCCTTCAGAAATGAGTGCCTCATATTTTTATTTCGGGGCTCATTTAACTGTAACTATGTGTTGAAACCTGACATATTTTATAAAAAATATAGAGGATTTTTTTTCTTTGTCAATACAGTGAAAATCAACAAAATAAAAGCAGCAGAGTTATATCTGAAACAAATTGTACACACTTGGATTTTATTTGGGACATTAAATTAAGTCACACCATATTGATAGTGGCCGGACAATAAAACATAAAGATGTTTTACAGAAACTTGACAGCAAATATTTAACTTTCCGTAACAAAAGAACCTAAAGCTGTAAACTCTGAAGCCGCTGAAGGATTGTTGCCCCAATGTTTTTATGATATTGTGTATTTGCATAAAACGCAAGGCACACAAGCAAAACACAAACATGAAGTGTGGATGTGGACTAACTGTGTTGTGCAAGGGTTTGAAACATGATCTCAGCCCATAAATCTGTGAGCAGCATCATCTCATCCGTTCAAGATGCATTTCTCCACTCATTCCTTTCCAGTTACGGACTCTCTCTCTCTCTCTCTCTCTCTCTGTCTCTCTCTCTCTCTCTCTCTCTCTCTCTCGCTCTCTCTCTCTCTCTCTGTGTGTGTGTGTGTGTGTGTGTGTGTCCACGCTGAAAGACAGTTTCAAACATGGGTTTCACATGAGCTGCAGAACACTGATCCGTGGAATAGTGAACAAGACGAGATGTTGTTTTTTTTTTAAAAAACTCACTAATCTCTTCTTTTTGGCAAAAACGTTCACATTTCATCGCTGTGAATCAGCAGCCAAACCACTTTAAAGCTCTATTTTCACTTTACTTTTTTTTCTTCTTCTTCTTCTATTCTTAAGCCCACTGAGAAATCTCGTGTCAGGAGGAGATTGTGGATGTGTGATCATTTCAAAGAGAGTCCTGTTGCTGCTGTAATTGGATTTGCGCTGATGATGACATTTTGTGTCACCACAGAGAGCTGACATCATTTTAAGTAGCCTGTGTTTTTTTTTTTTTTTTTTTTACAGTGTGAGAGAGCAGTGGTGGAAGAAGTACTCAGATCTTTTACTTAAATATACACACTAATACCATAGTGTAGAAATACCTTGCTACATGTAAAAAGTAACGCTTTTCAATTTTTACTGAGGCACAAATACAAAAGTATTAGCATACAAATATAATTAAAGTAGAAAAAGTACTGACTATGCAGAATGGCCCATTTCAGAAAAAGGTAAATCATGTTATTGGATCATAATTATTGTTGCATTAACGTGTTCATCACTTTAATGTTGGAGCTGGGAAAAGTGGAGCTAATTTCAAATACTTTATCTGCTTGGTAGTTTGTGAGTTTCTTTCACCCCATGGATCTATAAATAATATTACATCGCAATTTATCAGTTGATTTATACTTTGTATTATTAATTTGAAAATCAAATAATGTACCTTAAAATTGTACCTTAGTTGAGTAAATGTAGTCACTTTCCACCACAGGTGGTTAAACATCAGATTAAAAAAATGTTGAAGAATAATCTTTTATTAAAAATATAAAAAACATATTTTTACTCATTCCACTCATTTCTAATCATTCTTATAAGTACACAATGACCTAACGTAAATCCCAGCAAAGGACGTCCAACCAGCAACATGACTGAGAACACTTGTGAGAGTATGTGTGGTCTTTAATCTTTAAGAATGCATCACATTTTTTAATAAAGTTCAATATGTGTTTTTTATGTAAAGTTAAAGTAAAGTAAAAAGAACAATATTTGACTCTGAATGTATAAAGTGGCATAAAATGGGCAAGTACATAAAGGACAAGTACTTCAAAATTGTACTTACAGTAAGTAAATCACTCAATGAAATATACTTTCCACACTTTATTATTAGCCAGTCTGTGTGCGTGTGTGTGTGTGTGTGTGTGTGTATGTGTGTGTGTGCGCGTGTGTCTGCGCTTTGTGTGTGTGTGTGCGTGTGTGTGTGTGACAGCAGTTGGCTGCTGAGCAGAAGGTGACAGTGTTTGTCTGCACTAACCGTCGCTGATAAGTATCTGCTTAGGTCCTTACTGAGGTCTCATTCCCAAAGTGTGAGATTTAACATGTCAGCAGAGTGAACTGGTTGACTTCTCCCTCTCTTCCTCCCCCTCCTCCCCCTCCTCCCCCCTCCTCTTATCAACAGTTGTAGTTCACACAGTAGCATTTTGTTTAGGGTACGCAGGTGTCATTTGCCATTTAGTGACTTCAATGACTTTCCTTTATGCTGTAAGGATGGGAAAAGAAACACACACACACACACACACACACACACACACACACGCCTCTTGTTTCAAGGCACAGAAAGACAACAGAACAGAGGTCACTGATTACAAACTAATTGCATTATACTATATCTTATATTCTATGATATATTGCTGAAAAATGCAAATTACATTTCTCTATTATACAGTCAAACACAAACACAGTATACATTTTAAATCATATTTGAACTTTGTTCTGTTTATCCGTACTTGTTTCTGTCCTTGTGCTGCTGCAACAACCAAAATCCCCCTCAGGGAAGTGATACAATCTTATCTCGTCTTATCTTTATCTTATGGTTCGTGTTACATTTCAACTTGTTTGCATTTAAAGGACCATGCAGTTATTCTGCATTTTTAATACCACTTACTACAGATTCAGCATCTAAAAGCTTTATTGTCATATGTACAGAGAACAAATTACACCGGACATGAATGATCTTAGTTTGCTGTCGCCGCTGACTGCAATCCATAAAAAATACTTTAAAAAGTTGAAAAATGTCTTGTTATAAAAGCAGATTACACATTGAAGACAAATGTAACATACTAAACATACAAAAAAAAGTCTGAAAAGTGCAGTGGTTTCTCAAAATACATATATTACATTTCAACACTTCAAGTATGTTGACATCATTGTCCCCACATACATTTGTGTTCCTTTGGTGTAGACCTGTTTTTTATGGTTAATTAGTAAATGTTAGCATGCTAACACGCTAAACTGAGACAGTGAGTGTGGTAAACAATAAACCTGTCATCAGCATGTTAGCATGCAGACATTAGCATTTAGCTAAGGCGAAGCTGTGCTTAAGTACAGCCTCACAGAGCTGCCAGCATGACTCTTGTGCCCCATTTACACTAAAACGAGTTCCGTGCTGCGGCTAATGTCGGTTTGGATTTGGTTCAACTTGCAAACTAGACTAGAGCCCGAGAGGAGCCACGTCATTAAGTCACTGTTGAAATTGTTACTTTTCCAAGCAACGATAGTGGGAATTTCCCTCACAAGATAAGATAAGATAATTGTTGTGCAACAGTTGCAATACACAGTAGGAGACAGTATAAGATGCAAAACATTTACAAAAATGTACAAATAGTGCAAAATGTTTTATACAAATATATATATATATATATATGTAGAAAAATGTAAAATAAGAGGAGCTGAGATGGTGTAAGGTGCAATATTAAGGTTCAATATTCAACAAGATGAGGTAAGGTGCAGTATTTGGCAAAGAAATAACAACCATGGCGGACTGCGTTGGAGCTGTGCTCATGCTGCTCTTACTCTCACAAAACAAGATTGAATTGCAAGCATGACTTCTCCAACGACTTTCTACTCTTCTTCGTACTCACCATGGAACTTCCTCGGTGGAAAAAAACTAATAGTCTTGTCAGTAAGTGAATGCAGATACAGAACAAAATGGTGTGATGTGCCAGTCCGGACTTCTCCTGCTACCACAGAAATACTACATAACAGCTCCATTCTTCTCCTGCCCATATAGCATTTGGCTGCCCTGCCAGTGACTGTGTAGTTGGTTGTTGTGTTATTGTTTTATCACACACGCACACACACACACACACACACACACACACGCACACACACACACACACACACACACAGCTATGAACCCTTCTCCAGGTGTTGAAACAAGCCATCCGTTCCACTGTTGCCGTTGTCACGCCAGTAACTCCCAGCCCACCTGATACGCTACAATCCTTTGCACATTAAGAATCTATTAAGCACCACAAACTCAAACACACACGGTCACAGAAAAATCCCACGGTGGGTTATTTTGACTCTAGAAATAAATGGCACATGCTGTATTTTGCATTACTGATCAGCGGGCGTGAAGGAAAGGGTATAGGATCTCTATTCATTTGTCTCTACCAGCAGCAGCAAGGAGAGGAACACGGGCCAGTTCCTGCCCCCCCCCCCCCCCCAGCACCTTGTAATCCAATAAGAAATGTGTAGCACTGCAGCATTTTGACAAGTAGTTCTCACTTAATTACCATGTTGTCAGGGCTGGCAGGCCTCGGGGCTGATAGGGGCGAAAAGGCTGGAGGTTCATGGCTGAAGTTGGGAATATCCTGTCGCAACAGTCACACACACATACACACACACTTGAAATGCATGAACTGCAATGATTTAACTCACACTGGAGTCTTAGTTGTTTAGCAGCATTTCCTTGTTAGTCGGTGGAGGCAGAAAGTGCTCTCGCTGTCTTTGTCCTCAATGAACAATATTCTTTGTAACAACTTTTAGCTGAAAGTTCATTACAGAGATAGCAGCATAGTAGAGAAGTGTTTCCATTCAGACATGTGGAAAAAGTTTGTGTTGGGTTTGTTTCCTCACACTGCTGGACTCCGGGGGATGGGCCAGGGGTAACATCCCCTATGCCCCCATGTTAGAAAAAACGCAGCAAAAGTGCTCTCTTGCATGCCCCTATGGTAGATGATATGCGCATGATAAAGTTCCTACTAGGGTGCCCTAATAGTGGAGAAAAGGTGAATCAGTGCCCTCTAAGGTGCCCTAATAGTGGAGAAAAGGTGATGCAGTGCACTGTTTCCACATTATGTGACTGACTATTCGCTGCAGGTGGCATCACTGCTACAAAACAATGACACGTTGTACGATGTATTGTCAGTGTTTGTTACAGTCAAATTGAGATTTGCTCTGACGTACTCATTGCTAGTGAGCTTATCAGTGTGTTTCATCAGACTTGTGCTGAAGAGTGTCTGTTAGGTGAAAATATGCCCTCATAAAACAGCTTTATAGACTGAAGTTGGGTTGTATATTTTGTAATATTATATTTAGTTTTCTTTTTTTTTTACACACTTATGTTGGCTTACTCCAGATACCACACAGATTCCACAATTACACAGTATAGCTTACCACTTACAGGAGTCAATGTTTCACAAATGTGTTCAATATGAACATTTTGTCTGATTAAAAAGACATACTAGCTGATGCTAAGTAGTTGAGCACAAATTGGATTTGTAGCGAATATGTTTCTTCAGCCATGAACGTTGCATCTTATGTTCACAGTACAGCAGTGAGGGAGGATTTATGGAATCATTCATTTGGAAAATTTCCAAATCTTATGCAGAAAAGGGACACACAGAAAAACCTGATTTCATGCAGCCCAGCTGTGTCCAGGTTAAGTTAGTTTAGACATTTGAAATAATTGCTGCCTCCAAAGCAGTTTTCCCATCAACATTTTTATCTCTAAAACTTCAATGGGCTGCGTTTCCACAAACACCTGCTGCAGGCCAACACTGACACAATCTGTCCATTGTACAGCGTCCCGTTGTCTCCTGAGGCTCCAGAACGATGCTTCCTAACACCATGTGCTCTTGTTTTTGTTATTGCAGTAGCCTCCAGCATCACCCCGCACTTCTGCTCACAGCGGGGGGAAAAAAAAGATGCTTTTGCAACACAAACTGACATCTGGAGCACTAAAGAAAACAAGTGGACGGTCAGCATGGGGCTCAAAGTAAACAGCAAAGCTTCTCCTCAGGTCCATAAAACAATTAGTGCCCTGAGGGAGAAGTAAGCAGGGGCTCTATCACCTCCGTGTACAGTGTTGTGCTTTGTTTCAGTAAAGGCTCATCGTTACCAGGGAGTCCTCTTTCATTTGCAAGTTTAAGCTACTTAAAGGTGTGTCTCGTCTTCACTGGAATCATTTTGAAACATTCACGCAAGGATCAAGGAGAAAGGCAAATTCAGCCACTTCAAATCCAGATGATAGCCACATTTGCAAGTTAATGCAAATAATTGTAAATCTTTGAGCAACCGAAGACCAGCAGTCACCAGCAGCTTGTAACATTCGACGGCCCGTGTTTCTCTTTGCTGCTACTTTCGAGATGTTCTTGATTTACCCAATTTATGTTGAAGAAAAAAGTCTTTTGTGGCATCTTCTCCACCTGCTGAGCTTTTGCAGGGAATTTGCCAGTCTAAACGTGCATGTAAATGCTATGGAAAAACGCTTTGTGTTGCATTGTCACCCAAAGAAAATATCATGACCCTCTGCAGTGTACTGTCAGACGTGGGCCATGCGCATTAATTACAAATGTTATTTCTGTCAGGGTTGTTTTCTTTGCTGCCTTCTGCAGTGAAGTCTCGGAGTGTATTCACAGCACTAGGTAGCTACAGTAGGAGTGGAAAAAGAGATTAGTTGCGGCTGCTGCAGCACTAACACCACTGCACGTAAAGGTCGGTGTAGGCGGTGCAGCTGTAATTCTACAGTGATAAATGACCAGCGCACCTGGCTTAGGCTAACTAGAGTAAACACCACGATAGCTGGGGTTAACACTTAAAAGCTGTGATTTGCATAGGCCCTATAAGAGTGTATTCAAATGTACACTCCCTACAGTATACAGTATATATGGCCTCACAAACACAACATCTATGTTTAGCGTGAGGATTCTACTTGATGTCTTTTACTGCTGATAATAAAAATACACACTGTTAACACAAAAAAGACATTTTAATGACTCTATTACAGATATATATATATATATATATTTATTTTTCCTACTGTATTCATAGGATGAAAAGATGCAAGAAGTAGTTGAAAACTATGAAAGTATGAACCTTAAAATGAGCATGAAATGTCATAATACATAATACTTTAAGACTTTAGAGTAAAAGTAGTTTGTTGAAAAAACATATCAGACAAGTTACTAAAAGCACAGAATATTTTTTTAAACATCTGCAAGTATGTAGTGCATTCATACAGAATAAGTGACAAAATGCAGCACACATACGAGATGAAAGAGCTCCACAGTAGGAAAATAAATAAACCAGCTCCACAAAAAATACAATATTTGAAAATAGTTTTTGCTTTACTGCATCTTTGTTCAATTGGTAGCTTTCCAAATGAACATCTTTATGGTTTTGTTGGCGCATGTGTTTTATAATTTTCTTTCAGTACAAAGTTTATTCTCGTGTATCAACCAGGAGCAGCTTTAATTTTGACATCTGTCATTTATTTTGGTGTTTATGTTTGCCAGTTTGTTACAGTTATGGGACAGGAGATCGAGTTTATGTTTGTAATGTTTCACGCCTGTGATGCTTTTTTTCCTTTTTTTTCCTTTGAATAAACAGTATTCACACATTTATGTATTCTAGTGGTTGCTTTAATGGCTGCTGCAAACTGAGTTTCCACTGAAAGGACAATAAAGTCAGGTGAAGTGCTAGTTTTAGCGTGTAGTATATATTAGGACACAGCTACAGCGTAAACAATCTGCGTCATCATCATCATCATCACCAAGCTTTTCATAATGGACTCGGTTCATTTACATCAGTTCTCATCATGTCATGCAGCCAGCTGTCTCTGCAGTGGAGTATGTGTTTCCACAGGGAAAGATGGATTTAATAATCTGTCCTCAAACCAGCAGTCGAACTCCAGACTGGAACTTCCTGTGTCTGCATGGGCAGAGTGGGACACTTTTACTGGTCCATCTGGAGGAGCTGAGGGTGCTTCACATGTGTGAATGGAGGCTTGACACCAGTGCAGGATATACAGTATGCTTCTATTAACACTGTAGCTACTTCTTCTTTAGTGAGTAATAGGTGGGATCTGTGTACCTGCTGCAGAACATGATATACATCCAGTAGCGATGTTTAGTGTCAATGCAGGATTAAGTGTACTGTTTATGTTGTGTGGCATAAAATAAGGGTTTGGCTTTGACGTCAGATTCCTAGGTCTCAAAAAAAACAACTTATGTTGCCTTTTTTAATTAGTTTTTTAAAAATGTATTATTGTTTTCTAATAAACAACACAATATAAAAAAGAAAGCAACACAGACACAAGAACAAACGAAAGCATCCAAATTTATATGGTAGGCTTTTATTTTTATTTGATTCCCCTCAGATCCACAGTGCTTTGTAACTTCTTTCAGCTTGTTCTGGTTTTCCGGTTTACAGCGTTTGGTTCCCTCTCCGCTCTCACAGCACAGTTTTTGGCTGTAGAAGGCAGCTGTTTCTATAAAAAAAAAAGAAAAAAAAAAAAGCAGGCTCTCAAGTCCACTATGAGCTACCTGCTCAGCAACAACAAGACAGACAGTCAGAGTGCGCAACCGCCCCGTGTGGTTACCTGTGAGGCAGCTCTCGTCTGCAGCATCCTCGGTCAATACTGGAGCAATTTCAAAAATGGTTGTTAGTCAGTTAGACACAAAAATATGGGAAAACAGGATCCAGGTTGAAAAACACTGAAGTTACCCTTTAAGTAAATGTATTTAGGCACTCTAATTTCTAACAAAGCATCATATTTCACAAGCTATTAGTACGTCTTGAATGCAAAAATCTTGTAAATTAACTAGTAGATGAAGTTATAAAATAATTGTCGTGAAGTAAAAAGATACAATATTTCCCTCTGAAAATGTAGCTTAGTTGAAGTATAAAGCGACATTAAAAGAAAAGACTCAAGTGCTCAAGTATCTCAAATTTGTACTTCCATATCAGTGGATATATCAGTGGAGTCCTGTGAAATCCTTCACAGGAACATTGCGTCACCCACCTGCTCCATAGAGCTACGAGTGATCGAAAAGTCCAGAACTTCACAATATCTTAGAGGAACCACACACTCATGTTCCCTTCACTCATGTGTTTTCACTTATTTTGCCTGATTAGACTGTGTATATACAATCTGTGCTCGACTTTCATGTCCTTGACTCCTCTGTTGCACCTGTTGAGGCGTGAAAACGTGCACTTTTTATTGCTCTTATTGTTGCATTGAGTTTGGTGACCTGACCCTCCAGGTTCCTGCACAGCTCGGCCCAAGTTTAACCTGAGATAAAGGTCTGCTCAGCCACAATAACTGAAAACACCTGTGTGCTGGTCTGTTCTCCACTGTTATGCAGTTGCCTTGCCAGGAACAAGCAAATAAAAGAACATGTGCTGTTTGCTGCAAAAGTTGCCAAAAGTGATTCATCCCTCCATTGAAATGCTTCTATCCTTATATTTAATAACAATGTTCACCCAGTTAACACAGTTTCAGCAGATTTTCCCTGTGAATGTTAATAACGTCAGTGGAAACCTGCTGACCCCTGAAGGTTTCAGGGCGAGGCTTTAACCTTGGACTTGGTCTGACAAAACCTGTTGCCACTGTGACACTTTGGCTCTGCTTAGTCAACACAGGCTGTGCTATTCTCTCTGTTTTCACATCAACACATTTTGTCTCCTGTACAATACAGTGTGAAGAAACTGGTTTCCATTTCTTATCTCCCCCGGTGTTTGAAGAGGCTGTTTACGCTGTTGCTGAATGGACTGTTTGGGCACACGAGTGTGCAGACAGGCGTCTTTTCGAGACGCGGGAAGGCTCTTACCTGAAACATCTAATAGTCATGTTGCTGTTGCTCATCTGACACCTGAGTAAGACAGAATCTGCTTTCCCCAAAACTTTGTGTAAAGACCAAGAATGAGTTTTGATCTATGATCTGATAGATAAACATGACCTTTGTATAAAAAACATTATTGCAAGATCCATCGTCAATATCTTAAACTTCACATACAATAAAGATCATGTATTTGCATTTTTCAGATTTTCTAACAAATTATCAACTGAAATATTTATTAAGATTTACTTGCTGGAGTATGGAGTGGTTAGCGCATGTCACATAACCATCCGAGGCATGTCATATCACCCTCTCTCTCCCCCATTTCCTGTCTGCTTCTTCACTGTCAACGGTCCAATAAAGACATTAATGCAAAAAGATTAACTTTCTATATTAACATTTTGCCATAAACAACCCTCCCTTTCTGCCTGCACTGGACTAACGAAGAGCCTGTAGTCAGGAGGGTCATTACAATAGACTAATGACATTACATAACTTTGAGTATGCCTTTAAGCCTTAATATAATGTAAACTGTTGAGTTATATGAAAATGCCACGGTTGTCATAAATAGTAAAAATTTGCTATAGAGACCAAAACAGTTTTTTGTACCAGGCTGTTAACATGTTTCTTTCTGCTGTGAAGTCAAGCATTTTAATATGGGGCTCGATGGAGATTGACTCGCTTTTGTAGCCAGCATCAAGTGGTCATTCCAGGAACTGCATGTGTTGGCTTCATTTTACATCACCAGAGGTTGCCACTTGGTCATTACCCTAATGTGGTGGCTCCTGTTGAGGCCTCCACCAAGGCTTTAATATGCCAGACCCTCTCTCTCTCTCTCTCTCTCTCTCTCTGTGTCTCTTTCTCTTTCTCTCTCTCTCTCTTTCTCTCTCTCTCTCTGTCTCTCTCTCTACCTGTCTGTCTCTATCTCTCT
>CALSBV010012215.1:2816235-2858896 GCA_943590825.1 Bovichtus diacanthus | reverse complement strand
TCTCTCTCTCTCTGTCTCTCTCTCTACCTGTCTGTCTCTATCTCTCTCTCTCTGTCTCTCTGTCTCTCTCTCTCTCTCTCTCTCTCTCTCTCTCTCCCAGGATTCATCCACACCGTCCAGGTTTTAGTTTGGTTAAACATGTTGCTGCAACACTTTCACATTCTTCTACACACCCTGTGCTCTTTTGTAAATAGTTATGTTTGTGTATTTTTAATAAAATTCTTAATTGGCGCTATAACGTGGCAGGTCTCCCCTCCTTGACGCTTGCATTGAGCCAATTTGTGACTAGAAGAAACAAGAAGTAAGTTTCTGTGTGTTTGTCTTTGAATAACATTTGATCCACCCAGGATGAAGATCCTTTGTGTTACTGGTTGTGAAAGTGAATTATTAAGTGAGTTTACATGAGGAAATTCTTGTCAGCGATACCAGTCTGCAAGCTTGTCCCAGTAGGAGAATCTGAGCGAGTCGGACTCGGGGTCAAAAATGAACTCCAAAGCCTGTAAATGAAAAATAAAACCCGCCGTATATTTGACTCCACCTTTACATTTTTACAGGACTTTTTTTTTTCTTTTAACGGTGCTACATGAAAGTGTTTTATGGAGAACCTGCGTGACACGAGGGGGATACCACCTCTGAAGTAGAGTTCGGACACTTGACTCATCCAATACATCACCTGTAAGTCTATCTTTGGGAAAGACAGCCAACCTGCCTTTGATCAGGGCGATCGCAGTCAGTGCCTTCAGTTTTAGGGGGGATGGGGTTATTCCATATAGTACTGTACAAAACAAATCACATGTGTCACATGTTAGGCAGAGTATGGCACAAAAAGAATAGATCATGATAAAATGTTATAATATTCACATTTAAAGTGCGCTTTACAACAACAATGTGGAATATTGTATTTGGCTTCATCACTTACGCCTAAATACAAAAAAAATGGCAATTCATGCAGACATACATCCACAACATGACTTTAAAAGACATCGATGCAGTTATATACTGAAGATGTAAGAAGGGGGGATAGTTTAAAAATGTATTGTTAAACTATTAACAATATCGCAGAGCAGCATTTGAATGTTGAAGCTGTTCAATTGTAGCAAATTTGAATAAATGTACACCATAAACCAACAACATGTTGTGTATTTAAAATGTTAATCTGCAAAGTAACTAGTAGCTATAGCTGTGAGAGAAATGTAGTGAGCTCATTATACATTGTTTTAAATGTAGCAGAGTATGTAGAGAAAGTATGAAGTAAAATAGAATGGAAACTCAAGTAAAGTACCTGAAAAGTGTACCTGAGCACATGAATAAATGTGTATTACAGAAGAAATCTGTGTAAGAAGTTACGGAACTGGCTGTTTTAGTTAAAGTGCTGTGTAACTGAAAGTGTCATAAAATATAACATAGCTAAACACCTGATAAAGAAAAGACGAGAAAAGAAAAACCTCTGCTGTGTGTTTGTGACACACACCACTTCACCACTGCATTAAACCGCAGTGCAGAATATTAACACTGAAACCTGATCTTCTGTTTCCTGTCCAGCACGACGTTAAACAGGAGGTTTGATGTGGCCTCCGGTAGGATGTACACTGCAGAACTCATTATCAAAAACCAATGAGGCTTAAAAATATTCTCACCTGTAGGAATAAAAAGGTCTTTGTGACAACTTTGACTCATTTTCCTGCAGTACAAAGACACTTGAACCTTTTTATTCCTTTCTGAGTGTTTATCACCACAGTGACAATGAACGGCGGAGGTGCGGAGATGAAAGGAACGAGGTAACAATGAAAAAGAAAAGGACTTACAAGAATTATTTGCACACAAATACGATGCTACGGCACGAGCAGCAAGTTTATGTTGACTCTCTAAAACGCTAGATAGTGTATGTTGAAGTGCACGGTAAACTGCTCCACCTGTAGGAACTTTATCAAGAGGGTCTTTGGAGGACGGCAGGAGGTCTTTAAACATGTGCTACTCAGCTGCTCGCCTTATAGAGGAAAACCTGCACACGTTAATGGAAGGCAAGATTTACGCCCCTGCTCGGACAAAAAAAAAAAAAAGAAAAGCCTCAGAGGCACATTTCCTACGGGGTGATTATTGCTCCGATTCAAGGGATGATGTAACAGAATATATCTGCGGTACTAATGACTCTTGTGGTTTGCATGTGGAACAACTTCCCAAAGTCCTAAACTTCTCAGGTAGCAGAAACCTGCTGCTGTGTGGAACATATCTCTGCTTGGCTTGTCCTCCATCATAAGTAATGTGCGTAAAGAACAAAACTTAGAGGCAAGAAAAACATCCACTTCCTCTGGGCCTGAGAGGCAAGTGTCGACAGCTGAAGTCCTCATGTGAACAGGGCAGGCGCTTCAATGCTTTACTTCGCGAGTAAAAGATGTAAAAAGCACCCCGTAGGCCCTCCCGAGGTAAAATATGCACGCTTAAAAAATGCTATTAGGTGACCGTGTGTTGATACGCTTAATAACTCATCGTCTTTTAGATTGGTTTAGAAAGGTCCAGAATAGAAGTGAAGTCTCTGAATGTGAAGCAGCAAACGTTAAAGTGATGAACAAAAGGGAAGTTATCGATCCATAACGCTGCAACTCTTGATTGTGTTCCATCAAGTGTTTGTAGTTTTTCTGATGTTTTATAAAGTAATCAAACAAGCACCATTTCCAGAAGTCAAAGAGTAAAGACGTGGTCAGCATTTGATAGCTGGATGTGCTAATGCGGGAAGTGGACGTCAAAAAACGGGTGGTGGAAGAAGAAGTATTCATATTATTTACTAAAGTAAAAGAACCAATACTACAGTATAAAGAAAAACGATGTTTTAAGAAAAAGTCCTGTATTCAAACTCTTACTGAAACGTATGTAACATTTCCACATTAAAATGTCTAAAGACGAATTTTAATCATGTGTCCGTTTCTAAGGATAATTCACCTCCCGCTAAAAACCTCCTGAACGCTGCAATGACGTGAAGACAACAGATCCCATGATCCCACGCTGCTTCACGAAGCCACCAAACTCCATATTTTATTATTGTTTTGATTCAGAGACCCCCAGTGGCAGAAAATTACATATTCTACATTTAAGTAAAAGTACAAAAGTATAAACATCAAAGTACTATAAAAGTTTAAAAGTCAAAGTACTGATTATGTAGAATGGATACAAAAATGTATATTATATTACTGGATTATTATACTTTACCTAAGTATTTACATTTTATGCTACTTTCTGCTTCTACTACTACATTTTGGTGGAAAATATTGTACTTTTTTAATATTATTCAATAATAATAATCCAGATATATAATATATATATTATTCTGAAATGGGCCATTCTGCATATTGAGTATTTTTACTTTTGGTTCTTTAAGTATTTTTTGAGGCTAGTACTTTTGTACTTTTATAGGACTGAATGCAGGGCTTTTACGTGTAAAAAGAATGTCTACGCTGTGGTGTTATATTTTACTAAAGTAATAGATCTGAACGCTATTTGGATGAGCAGGTGATTTTGTGTTGCAGTACCACGGTCGGCCACTGACATGTTATATTATATTAATGCATCCATGACAGAGTCAGCTCCTGTTGCAGCAGTGATTACTGTGTGTGCACTTATCTGCTCTATAACGCAGAGAATTAGAAAGATTTTTACGCCTCGAATTACTCGAGTTCCTTAAGTTATCGTTCCAGCCCGGACTGATTTCTTATCTTTGTCCATATGCACCTGTTACATTTATTAAAACGTTCCATGTTTCCATGCTACATGAGACTGGAAATGTTTAATATAATCAAGTGACATGGCTCCATTGGACCAGTTTGAGGTTGAGAGGCTGAGGATCTCTGATTTCCACTCCTCTATAAGCATTATCTTATAGCCTACTTTGTCCTGCTCTACCACAGGTGAGCTGAGCTCGGGTCTACAGCCATGTCCTGCCACTACTCCACATTTACAACAGCTGCAGGTTTCATATACGAACACTTGATATGAAAAAGGAAAAGATCTGATCTTGACTGCCATCAGCAAAATCCCCATCAGTGCAGTAAAGACTCACAACGTGGAACCGCAAAGATTAGGAATGAGCTGTAATGGTATTAATATAATAGTCTACAGTAGCACATGCTGTGTCGTGTCAGCCATGTGTTTTCAGATTTCTGTCGAAGTCATGACTAATAGATATCACTTTATCCTGGGAGACAAGAAGGTATACAGACAAAATCAGCAGTGGAAGAAGTTCCCAGATCATTTACCTTAGTAAAAGTTTCAATTCCATAATGTAAACATATGAGTAAAAGTCCTTCAGTCAAAATCCTACGTTGCACTTAAAGTTTCACAAGTAAAAGTGCTGGTTCTGCAATGAAAGATCGCCTGTGACTGACATACTATTATATCAAATTAGCTCCACCTTTACCAGATGTTAAGGTGATGACACATTAATACAACAATAATTACAATACAATAATATAATATTCTGAAATGGGCCATTTTGTATCATGAGTACTTTTTTGGTACTTTAATCATAATTTGATGCTGAGACGTTTTTACTTGAATTGAATGGATTTTCACATTTTGAAGGAGTGACTTTTACAGAGTATTTCTACACTTTAGCATTGCTACTTTTACTTCTTCCACCTCTGTCTTAAAGGGACGGTGGTGATGCAGCGTTGAGCCACCTGAGCCGTGTGCCCGGCCTGTCCACAAGGATTGATGGGAAAGCCAGACAACATGTGCGGTGTTTTACTGTGAGCTGCTCTTCTGTTTTCTCGCTGAAAAAAAAAAAAAAAAACCCTCACATCCATGAAACACACGTTTTTAGCGTCCTGGCTGAACAGGAAGGGGGCTATATAGGCTATAGCATGACATGTGTAAGCAGATCTAGCTGCATTTGAAGTTTTAAAAGCTTCTGCCTGAAAGATTTAGTATTAAGAGGGGGGAACTGTATACGACACCCTTGCAAGACCCCTTATAAATTGGAATCAATTTTTCAAAGGAAATCATAAAAGCCCTTTTTCATTTTCCCCTCTTGCCGTGCCATGCTGATGGCTCCATTTAAAGTGGGCCTATCCACATTCTTTCACCATTACTGCTAAGTATCCGCCTCAAGCTTTACCTTCACTGACAGAGCTGAGGTTAGAGTTAGAGTTTAATGGCCCAATTTGAGCCATTTTTTACATTACATCAGGATATGTTGTGGTATTGTTTGGGGAAAAAAGAATAATACTGGGCCGGGGAGAACGACAAAGCCAGTCACTTCCTACAAATTGACCCGGCTGATGATGAGAAAAGCAAAGCTCCTAAAAGCTCCCATATGTTTAAAGAGGATGGTTCCTAGTCCCGTCATGCTTCACTTGGAGAGCTTGTAACAAAAAAAAGGGGGTGACGGGGACTCTCTAAAGAGATATTGGTGACGCAAGTGGCTCCCGTTGGCTCTTCCTCCCCGGTCATCACCGCTTTCATCAAGATCCACAAAGTTCGTCCAATAACGGCCTAATAACGTTTATCGCTTCGGTTTATTGTTTCGTCCATTTCTTGTTGAGAAAATGTCACTGGCTGTGTAAAAGTCTCACATGAAAGGGAGGTTTGGGAGCACAGACGACCCCTTTAATGTGGTGCTTCAGTTTCAGTGGGCTCACTCAGTTCCCTTCTTCAATGTGTAAAACACTCTTCCATGTACTGCGGGCTCTGGCTGAGGCAAGTGTCGCAGACTGCATCCCTAAAACTGTGGAGTCAAAATGCCTTCTTCCTTTAGAGGGGCAGCTGTACACAGTTAAAACATTTTGTAGAATATGACGAGGAAAGGACACTGGTGGAAGAAGTACTCACATCTTTTAATTAACTAAAAGTAAAATATAACACAGTCAAAAAAATACTCCATAGCAAGTAAAGGTCCATAATGTTACTGAAGTAAAAATACAAAAGTATTATTTGCAAAATATACTTATTGTATAAAAAAGTAAGAGTACTGTTTATACAGAATAGCTCATCTCCTTTCACTTTGTTATATAATGATATCATATTATCCTGCTTTTATCACTAACAAATACATGAAAAAGCATTTTAAATTTGGAGTTGGACAATGTGGAGCCAATTTTAGATACTTTGTATACTACAGGGTAATTTAGTAGTAGTACCGTATCATATCATGAAAGCAGTTCATGTCTTTTGTGAACTAGGAACGTTTTCAATAACTACATTTATTTTTGACAATATTAAATTTTTTATGTTTTCCTCTTAAATGCAGTGAAGTAGAAGTATAAAGTAAAAAATCTAATTAAATGACGCAAGTAAAGTACAAGTATGTCAAAATTGTAAAATGTACAGTACTTGAGTAAATGTACTGATATGAAGGAGACTCGTCTAGAATTGGCAGCAGTTTGACAATAAAATGTAAACATTATCTTCAATTATAAAGAGTATTTTTGTATTGTTTTGAATAAAATACTTCTCTGTAATATTTTAATCACGATCCAAACTTGTTTTCTTACTTAAAAAATATTGCTTGAGTTGCTTAATCTTATGCTTTACTTGTTCCAGCAAAAAACCGAAAATACTGAAAATTCAGATCAATTAATTTTAAATGTAACTATTGTTCCAAATCAGACCCGTTGAAAACGAACCTGACGTGCATTATTAGAAGTTTCTTTAAAGAGACCTGATGTAACAGGGACTTCAGGACGATCAGATTCAGTCGGACATGGAGGAAGATAATTAGATGCAGTCCAAAATCCAAAATGCCAATTAACCAACAACGACAACAGCAACAATGATGATGATTATGACACACGATGTGAGAAGACGTGGGACTGAGTCCTCTTGGATCCACTCAGGTATCAGACATATCGACTGAATATCATTTGGACCCGGCCTGATCAGTTTTTATCAGTGACTCTTCAGGCAGTTTGACATGTTGAATCTGGTCAGAAGCTAAATTGTCTTTCTGAATTATCAACCTCCTAAATCAGCAATTTTACTCATTTCATAACGTTTCTCCTCTGCCATCTTCTTCTTCTTACACAAACAAGACACCATGGGCGGACAAAGCTGGTGGAAAACAAAGCAAATCAAAACACCACCAGAACTTCTGAGCAGATGACAGTTTTGAAAATGGCTAGTTTGTCTTTATTTGACGCCAAAAAGCTGGTTGTTGGCTTCAGTCTCTGCAGTGTGATGTCTTTGTGTTTGTGTGTCAGCGCCGTTATAAACTAAATCCTTGTATGAATACTGTACAGAAGAAAGCCTTAATACAGGATGCATCTTCTGGTGCCTCAAGTACTCAGTAAAAAGTCTGTCTTCAACGTGCCGCTCCTCGTTTCCCTCGTTTCCACAGGGATGTAACAGTTAAATGAGGCAGCCGATGAGCTTCACCTCCCTGTAAAGTGTGTTAGTGAGATGACTTGAGGGTGGTCTCTGGAGGAGCCGAGTTCTTGTAAAGACGAGGACCTCCCCATCTGTACGCTGCCCTCTTCTGGGTCTGAAGGGGCCCGGCTCTCTTTCAGCTTGATGACCCACCCAGCTGGAGCTCCCAAACACTCAGTGTGTTAACGTTTACTCCCATGGAAAGTCCAGAGAGGGAATATGTTCTCATTTAAATTGTCGTTTCGTCTCAGATTCACGCATACAGATTTTGAGACATTCTGTGATAGAAATAACGCTCAAATTGGACGAGCTAATCCAGATTCACACCAGTTTCTCGTCATCCTAAAAAGATTGCATGTGACAGAGCTTCTCATTTAAGGGAGAGGAGTCTTGAGAAAGCACCCGACAGAAGAAACGACGCAGCAACTTTCTAAGGAACTAGTTTTCCCTCAAAGAGAGTTCATGTTCACAACTGGTAGCTTCAGAGTTTCATGTTTAATACTGCACCTCATTTCTGCACTTTGACATAGATCTTCCATTTTCTCAATGCGCATCGTCATGAAACTGAAAGTGAAGCAACAGTTTGGTCCTCTGGTCTAACCCAGTGTGCATGGTGTCACACCTTGCACAGATCTCAGGAAGATATTAAAACATCACTGGTAAAGATTTCAACCAGACGAGAAATACTTCAAGAAAACACTTGTATATTTCTGGCCACTTTGGGGGCAGCAGAAACACAACATTGACATATTGTCACTGTTCAAGTTAAGATGACAAACAGCTGCTTATTTAAACATCTGGCAGTTATGGAGCAACTTTATCATTCATTTAGAGTGGTGTTTCTGTCCACCTGCTGAATCCAGTATTCACTCAGTTGACTGTGTATCTGCCAACTCCTGAGGGAAACATCACCCGTTCTGAATATTTTCATTTTTACTACCCCTCTGATTTTTCAGAAGGGGCTCGCTGCACCCACCAGCAGGCGGGAAGGTCCATATCCAACGTAATGAAAGGCTCCCAGTTTCGTAAGGTTTCACTTAGAGTTATGTTAGGTTTAGTTGCCAAAACTACGTGGTTAGAAATCATGGTTTGGGTTAAAAATAAGCATGCCTACATTTGTTACGTTACATTTGCCATTATAACTTTGCTCAGGGTGCTCTGAACCCGCTCGTAGATGTACCGGGGCCCTTCTAACCCGTATCTATGACCCAGATGAGCGCGGGAGTCTCTAACTGTGTTTGTCTGCTGTTTGGTGATGAGCAGCTACTGTGCACTTTGGTTTCACAGCTTTTTCTTTTCACCCAAAACGATGCCCTGAGAGCATTGAGAGTGCTAAAAAAACCTCCCTCATGCCTATTACATGCTTATTGCTCTTCCCTCTGCTGGTTTGTTATCCCGTTCAGAAGCTGATTTATTCAGATGATTATTTCTTGCTCCAAAACAGTCTGGGTTTAAGGACTTTTAATTTTTAAGGAGAATTTGTAAGGTATTTTGGGGTAGTAAAAAAAATAATCTAATTTGACATCTAGAGAAACAGGAATGATGATGAGAGACAGGGGGAGAATGGAGGTCTGTGTATGGATTCAAACACAGGATGTTAACTGTAAAAAATACTTGTTTTCCTGAGGCATATACAACTGACACAGGATCTCATCCGTGAATAAGTATATTCATATATGGGAAGGCAGACATCAGACAAAATCAAATCTTAATTGTTTCTCTACAGCTGTGACATGAAAACCACAGCCCTCAGACATTCACTCTTCCTCTCTCATCTGAAGAAAGAGTTTTCCTCTTTTCTTTCAGACTCACATACTTTCCAGTGTGGCTCCCCGAGGTGCCCTGCATGGTTCCACAGATTTGACCAGTATGGGCTAATAGTAACCAGACCTCAGTCTCAATCTTCCTCACCCCTTTCTCTCTCTCTCTGTATCACATGTGTCAGTTCTGCTCATCTTTCAGTCTTATCTGTCTCAATTCAACCATCCATCTGCCTCCATCTCTCTCTACATTCACGGCTCTTAAAAGAGGTAATGTTCTGCCTCTTTTGTCTCTCACTTTGATGCTCAGTCTGGTTGATCTGCTGCTTCTGTAGCTCAGAATTCACCTGTCGCCTTAAACGATATTCTTTCTTCTTCAAACTTTCAGTGAAGTTTTAAGTTCTGGGCTGACATCGCTGTAGACAGCTTTGATTGGGACAAAAGAAATATAGTTCCAAAAGGTTTTTTTTCGCATATTTCAGTTAACTGACCCTTTCAGGGTAAAAGTAGGTTCATTTGACAGAAAGACTTTCAATTATAAGCATCGATGGATTATTCTGATTCTTTACTTAAAAGGTCCAATACCACACTGCACTCTGTTACAAGTAAAAATCACATTGAAAATCTAATGTTTGGCATGAGACATGACCCAAAGCAAGAGTTGTGTCCGGGTTCTCGGCAGTAAGTCAGACTCGTTCCCGGTGGGTGTTGGCCTCCGCCAGGGCTGCGCTTTGTCACCAATCCTGTTTGTGGTATTCATGGACAGGATATCGAGGCGTAGTCGGGGGGAGGAGGGGTTGCAGTTTGGTGGGATTGGGATCTCATCGCTGCTCTTTGCAGACGATGTGGTCCTGATGGCATCATCAGCCTGTGACCTTCAGCACTCACTGGATCGGTTCGCAGCGGAGTGTGAAGCGGTTGGAATGAGGATCAGCACCTCAAAATCTGAGGCCATGGTTCTCAGCAGGAAACCGGTGGATTGTCTACTCCGGGTAGGGAATGAGTCCTTACCCCAAGTGAAGGAGTTCAAGTACCTAGGGGTCTTGTTCACGAGTGAGGGGAAAATGGAGCGGGAGATGGGACGGAGAATCGGAGCAGCGGGCGCGGTATTGCACTCGCTTTACCGCACCCTTGTGACGAAAAGAGAGCTGAGCCAGAAGGCAAAGCTCTCGATCTACCGGTCTATCTTCGTTCCTACTCTCACCTATGGTCATGAAGGTTGGGTCATGACCGAAAGGACGAGATCGCGGGTACAAGCGGCCGAAATGGGTTTTCTCAGAAGGGTGGCTGGCTTCTCCCTTAGAGATAGGGTGAGGAGTTCAGTCATCCGAGAGAAGCTCGGAGTAGAACCGCTGCTCCTTTGCGTAGAAAGGAGCCAGTTGAGGTGGTTCGGGCATCTGGTAAGGATGCCCCCTGGGCGCCTCCCTAGGGAGGTGTTCCAGGCACAGCCAGCTGGGAGGAGACCACGGGGAAGACCCAGGACGAGGTGGAGAGATTATATCTCCACACTGGCCTGGGAACGCCTCGGGGTCCCCCAGTCAGAGTTGGTCAACGTGGCCCGGGAAAAGGAAGTTTGGGGCCCCCTGCTGGAGCTGTTGCCCCCGCGACCCGACCCCGGATAAGCGGTTGAAGATGGATGGATGGATGGATGACTCAAAGATATAATATGTAAGAGTTCCCCAATAATGTCTAAAAACGACTAGACCTATGTTATATTTTTTGTTTCATTTGTGTACTTACATTGTTACTTACACTTACATTATCCCAAATGTTTCCAACAAATTTCAAACCTTGAAAAATCATTTCATTTCATTCATTTCAAAAGTGGTGTCTAGTTTTAACTATATGTTTTTAACCGGATGTTAAGTTTTCAGAGAAATAATCTGAGCAGACTTAGCCTTCCACTCGTAGCCCCTCTGGCCTGTGTCAACACTGATTTTTAATGTGAAACTGCTTTATTCTGTGTTTTTACTGGTTTAAATACCGGGCCCATTTGTTTTGGAGATGAGGAGGCCGCTGTGGATAATTCGGCTCCCGATAAAAACCTCCTGAAAGTGTGGATCTTAAGTTATCATAGAAACAACGGAGCATACGTTAGCCTTAGAGACCGGTGTCCCATGGGATATAGTTCCACACTTGAAACCTGCGTTTGTCATCCTTAAACCTCACCAAACATTTTACTGTTTTTTTTAAGTCTGCACGGGCCGGTAATCCACCAGGAGACGACGTAAGAGAGAGGACCTACAATGGAGAGGACTCTCAGAAGCTCATTTGCTGGTTGGCCTTCAAACGTGAACGTGCAGAAACAACTTTCACAAGAAAACACAGGAGAGATTTCTCTCTAAACTATAGGGATTATCAAACCTCTGTGCCATGTGTTACTTTATACTGTAGTATCAGAGGTATGTATGGAGATACTGTATGTGCTTGTACGCAAAGTACAATGTTGAGTTTCAAGTCTGTGTAATACGGTTGTTCAATGTTATTGACTTATTATTCCTTTCAGGTACCTCACTCCCAGAATGCACTGGACTGAAAGCAGGAAAATCACCTTGGCTCATAGACTGTATATAAGAAGCGGATGTAGTCACCAGGACGTCACCTAATGGTTTGGACTTCCTTTGAAGCCGTCACCAGCAAACGCTCAGTTAGCAAGGTGCATTCATAATTCACATTAATTGTTATATTAATTGGGATGAAAAATGTTCTTAAAACAAAATGTACTCGCTAACAGCCTAAGAGTCTTTTTGTACAACCGAATAATACCGTGCCAGCGACATTGGGGGTCAGCCTTATGTTCCTTCATGAACCTTTTGTCCATCCCAAATCAGGCATTATGTTTGGTCCATGTTAAAATCTCTCTATAATGTTTGGCACATGGCTAATTGTAATGCAGAAACTAGCGATTGAAACTCAATTAAATTAAATTATGAAAATGTTCAAGTGAGTTTTCTCATAGACTTCTAAACAATCGGACATTTTTTTTTCAACCAGTGGAGTCGCCCCCTCTTGGCCATTATAAATAATGCAGGTTTAAAGAACTTCAGCATTGGCGGGGGCAGAAACACTGCTGGCAGTAGAGGATGATACAAATAAATATTATTGTTATACAAATATAGGGGAGAAAGTTGTGCTATTATGAGGAGAAAACCAAAAGTAAACCAACATCTTTCTTGCAAATGAATTGACATAGTCTTAGCACACGGAAAGGTCTTAGCTTTACCCTTACCCTAATGCAATAAAACCAGCTTCAAAATATAAAACAAAAACAATCTGTATTAAATAAATCATGTCTGAAATAAAACTAAAGTAAAACTACATAAACCTTGACACAGCAACTGAAAGCTAACTAAAACTAAAATGTAAATCTGACACATAAAAACTGAGTGAAACTGTAAGATTGAAGTAACTCTGTCCCTGTGTAACCTCTTTGGCCTGGCAGTTTTCTTTTACCCATCATCCTCTTCTTCAGTGGTGTTGTGTATCACTCAACCCCAGAGCCTCTCTCTCTGTGTGTGTGTGTGTGTGTGTGTGTGTGTGTGTGTGTGTCAGCCAGAAACCTTCCTGCTGATCTGTTACTCTGCAGCTCACTTCAAGCTGCGTCCACCAGCTGCTGTGTAAACACGGCTGACCAGACGCATGCAGTCCTGGCAGGTCAGTGAATCACTCACAGTTCTGCAGCCGCCTGTTTGGAAACTGACCACACAATTAGAACTGGTGCTTTGGTTTCTTCTGCAGAGGTTAAGGAGGTTAAGAAAAAGAATGCATTTATAGAAAGGGAAAACATACCATCTTTTACACTTGCAGCTGTTTATCTCAGCACCCAATAAGCATTAAGATACGATATAATACGATACGATACAATACGATACAATATGATACAATACGATAAGCCTTTATTGATGCCCAGAGGAGGAATTCAGCAACCGAAATAAGTGGAGATAAATAGAGAAAAGTAAAAAGAACCTTTATGTGTTTTAAAAACTAACTTCTTTAGCAGAAGACTTTGCCAGTTTTCAGTTAGACTCAAATTAACTTAACATTGGCACTGCAGACATTCCGGCATAAGACATAGCAAGCCAGATTATGATCATAAAATTAAGACAGCATTTTAGAAAAATAAATGTAGTGGGCCTTTACCCTTACTAGGGAAGAGTGTAATGTTCATATCCCTCTTTTTACTCCCGTCATGTAAAACAGGGACTGCGATTATACAACATCTTTAAAGCCTTTAAAAAGTGTCCTTTTAAAGAGGAAAACAATTATTGTGTTTTTATCCTTGAGCTTGTATTTCAAAAATGGGAAAAATGGGAATTTGGTTTAGCCAATTTAAAGAGTCCAAAAGCACAAGTCTGTTAATATAACTCAAGTGCACGATACAATTTAAGTACAGTCAGTGTAGAAACACAAAAACAAATCCATACTTGTATAACGGTTTCCATTTTATGAGGTTGGAGGGAAAATCTCTGTATTTTAAATGAAGTACTTCCCAAGAAGAAAGCCACCATTCCCTCCTTCTGGGCTTCAGCTTGTTCCAATTTTCCCCGATGATTTTGCAGAGGTCCTCAGCAAAGCGTACGCCATTTTCACACAGGTACCAAGAGTTTTTGACTGCTGTCCAAACCACTACTGTGTGAACTCGGGATGATAACCAATAATACACCAAGACTGTGTTAACCACTTCTGGTAGGTGCTTCTTATCAGCCTGGCATATTTTACACATAAACGGAAACTTATCCAGTTTCCTTTCACAAAGGCAAAACTCAAACGTAGCTGGTGCATGCTGCTACGGGTTCTTGTCCTTGGCTTATTTTTATTGTGGTCCTCTAGTACTCTGGTATTTCTGAATGATGGGCCATCAGAACAATGGTCCGACAGCCTGGTCCGACAGCTGCCATTTGGGGAGCAGGACATGTGTACACCAGGTGGAAGGCTTTTTACTTGGTTTTGCAATGAACACCATGGCCCTGTGAGTACTTTTTCAACCAAAAAAAAAAAACTTCAGATCCAGGCGTCTGATGAGTAAAATCCTTTCAAATTAAAAAATTAAACGAGCAAGATCTAAAAAGTGTATCCTAAAAATGTGGCTTATAACTGGAAAAAAAGTCATTTTTTGACAACCTCAATGTTGGCACATGCTCAATTGTATATTTTAGCAAAAACAGCAAAAAGAGAGGATCATTTTTCTCTACAAGAAACCAATACACGACAGTTGTTTCTTCATAAATAGATGCAACGTGGCAGAACTGTGACCTGAGAGATGACCTGAAGCAAATTGATTCATTTTTAGCCTAGGGCATGATTGACAATTGTCAGTTATGCAAACAGAGAGCTGTGTATCTCAGCTTTCAAGACTTTAATGCTGTCTCTTCTCTGGGTAGATCTGGGTAGATTCAGTACCACATCTGAGGTCTGCGGAACAGCAGCAGAGCTAATACTTGTATTCCAGAGAAAGCTGGCTACAGTCCTGAATTCACTAACCACAGCACAAAAACTGCAAAACCATTTTTAGAATAATAATTAAAAAAATTAAATAAACAGTGTTTTGTTAAAATACTCATAATGAATCGTGCCAAGAGCCGAGCAACAGGGAAAACAGGGCCGGACGTGACCAAACAAGATACATTTCCATCTGACACATGTGTCCCTTCAACCCTACATAAAAGAAAGGTGTAAGTCAATGTGCATGACCTTGCATAAACACTTGCCATAAAAGTTAACACAGAGGATTTGAAGTGCTTCAGCTCCTTGATGTGGGCTCGCTGATGACCTGCACAGATCTGGTCCTTTTGGCAGAGACCAGCTGCTCCTATAGGGCTACTTCAAATCATCAGCCTCGGCAAGTATGACGCAGCTATTTCCGTGCAGGCAGGTTATAGGAACAGGAATGCTCGCAAAGCCGTAAAAGAGAAAACGGGATCTGGAATCTAGATTGGAACATATAAGCAGCGATTTAATCTCTGCTGGAGGTTTTCCCTTTGTCATTGGAGAGAGTGACGGTCGATGACCTCTGCATCTGTCCAATTCGAGGTTTAACAAGCTGCCTCGACCCCTCGCCTCCTCTCATTGGCTCTCTTGGTAAGTTTGAGGAATTGAGGCCAGTGAAGAAGAAATGAAGAAATACTCAGGTCCTTAAGTAAAAGTACCAACACAACAAGTCAAAAAAAAAGTATTTAAAATGCAACCTAAGTAAAAGTACAACAGTAAATATACTTAATGTGTCATAAACACTTGTTCTGCAGAAAAATTTACCTTGACTGGTATATTACTATATATTTTATTGTTAATATCGCATCAATGTGTAAACAGCATTTTACAGTAAAGCAAACAAACATAAACGGCATATTTCTTTTCATTCGGTTGAGGTTTGACTGGTGATCTTTTCATTACATCACCCTGTTGTTGGGATGGTGGTAGTCTCGTGGTTTAGTGGTCAGGCTTTCAAATAGAACACCAGAAGTTTGTGAGTTCAATACCAGACAGCCACCATTGTGCTCCTGAACTTAACCCCGAGTTGCTCCAGAGGACTGTCCCTGTAATTAGTTCACTGTAAGTCGCTCTGAATAAGAGCATCTGCTAAATGACCTGTAATGTAATGTTGTCCTCTTCTTCTGCATCTATTTAATGGCTCCCGGGGGTGGATAGAAACGTGCATCTATTCGCATTTTCTTTTGCCAATTTTCTACAAATTAGTTAGAATTTGCCCTAAAATTTGGATGGAAAACATTTGAAACCTGACAAGTGGCCCAAACTAAACACAGTTTTTTTGTAAAAATAAAAATAATAATAATAATAATAATAATAATAATGATAAACATTATATATAGTGCTTTACATAGTTCAACGTATGACAAGAAAGGATGTTTTCTCTCCTACGAGTGTCCAGCAATACGAGCGATCAGGGCGCCTTTGCAAGCCGCTGCAGTGCAGAACATGTCTAGGCAACATAACAAACTCCTCAGGTTTAGGAAAAGATCGTGGTTTGGGTTTGGTAAGTACATTTGTTACGTAACTCACGTAACAAATGGTTAAGTTTGTACGCTACAAAAAGTGTTTGTTGACCTTTGGTTTCACACAAGACTCGAACAACTCCTGGTTGAAAGTCCTGTGTTTGGTTGACTCATTCATCCACCATCATCTCCTCCACATGCAGACTTCATGGCTCTTATAAATTATAGTGCATTCCTACAATTATTTACTTTTCAGAAGTATAAGTACGGACAGTGAATGATATTAGCCTGCATGGTTGAACCAGGATTCAAATATTTCAGGACCGAAATGAGGCAAATAAAATCATTCAATTAAAAATAAAAATGGAATAAAATACCCCAAAATAATGAGATAAAAACAATAATAATAGTGATTAAAAATAAATCACTGATTCTGCAAGGGGTCATAAGCCAAACATGTTGGGAACCACTAGTTTAATCTTTAAAAATGCATTGGATTTTTTTATCTTATATGTAGCTTCATATGAATCTGAAAAGTAACTAGTAACAACAGCTGTAGAATGAATGAAGTGGAGGTAAAAGCACAGTGTTTCCCTCTGAATGGGAGTGGAGTAGAAGTATAAAGTACCTCAAAATTGTACTTAGTTACTTTCCAACCCTGGTGGAGTCGGGACGGGTTGAGGCAGGTTGAAAATCTATAAAGGATGTAGGGTGATGTGATCTACTGAACTAAACTTGTTCTCGGATACACAAGCCCTGAAGCTTTGAATAAATCAGAGGAGACTCCCCTCTGCCCTCCCCTCCCTTTTCCTCTAAAGTCTTTTTTGTTTCATCCTCTCTTTTTATTCCAAGATCCCACATGTGCCCAATATATCACTTAGACTGTATCACCTTCTCCCTTTGTTTATCATCTCCTTGGATAACCATGTGGAATCCCCATCTCATCCCCTTTGCCTTGTCTCCAGGATTTCCAAACGTATTTTACAAGCCACCAGTTACTGAGCCTAATGGTTTGCAGCAGCAGCAGAGCTGGTAGCGCACATGATATCTTGAATGTAACAATCAAAGAGGCATGCAAGATTTCGGTATTTCCGCTGGCTTACAGATGTGCTGCCGGCTTCCAGCTCCAGAAGCTGTAATCTAAGTTAAAGACATGGAGGGAGAAGGGGGAAAAAAAAAAAAACTTCAAACAAGCGAAACATCTTATTGCCATGTGTTACTATCACCGATAAACACGATAAGAGAGAAAGCTTACAGTGTATCTGTAACCTCAGTCGCTTTAGCTGCCTGTTGTGTGATGTTAAAAAAAGGAAAACATATCAAATATAAGACACCACTGATATATGGATAAACAATATGGCTTGGCCCCAATACATCTTCATAACGATAAGTACCTACAATTTATTTAGTATTATATATAGTATATATATAGTATTGTTTTCACCATGTGAATCTATGTATGTCTGCGGACAAATTTTTGTCACAGCGATAGCGTCACAACCGTCCAAGATGCAGTCACGAAACTCTACAGGTGTGTAGTTGAGATCAAAATGAAGGCTGAGTTTGAAAATGGGTGTGGTGAGGGAGGCGGGTGGAAGGGAAGAGGAAGTGTGGAAGGGGCCATTGCCCCACCCACTTTACACCCTTGGCCCTATTTGGTGTTGCAGCTGGTGTGATCCTGTCACTAGTTTTAGAATAACAATGTATCAGATAACAACGTGAAAGTGTGTTTTACCTGAATCTGCAGCTTCCCTCAGCTTTACAGAGCGTCATAATGAGCTTCAGATAATTGTTTAGCAGTCCGGATCGCAACTTTACTGTTTTGGTTGCACTCTCACAGATCTCATGGCGTCGTTTTGAGTTATACATTTTTTTTAAGTCCCTAAAAACCCTCCTGCTCAGCAGCAAACAGCAGACAGACACAGAGATAGCGTGTGAACTAAGTGCAACATCTAGAAGCTTAAGGGCCAGATATTTCCCTCAGGAGTCGGTAGAGACCAAAAGCGGAGCTAAAAGAGAGTGAATAATGGATTTACATTCATCAGGTGGACGCAAACATGACTCCAAATGAAAGATAATGTTGCTCTGCTGGATGTGTAAATAAACAACTGCTAAGTAACAAGTTCAGTCATATCAACCTAAAAGGTTATATGTCAGTGTTTTCACGAGTGGCAAAAGACATTTTCAAAACCAATTTCTGGAATATTCCTAATCCTGTATTATTTAGGTCCATGTTTACTAGTTGGCAATCTACTTCTTCACTGCCTTTTTGACGTAATGCGATGCTTACAAAAGCGTGAAACCGGCTGCAAGAATGTGTATTACCATCGGCCTGTCGTTTGACCTTTGAAACAATAGAAACAAATCTTTACTCAATGTTCACTTACTAGCTGTTTCTGGATCGTTCAGCCCCATCTCACAATCTTCCTGAGCATGTTTAGCATATTGTGTCACTCTTATGGAAAATGCAAATTAAAAAAATTATATAAAAATAATAGGATATGAGTTGTTTCGTTTTGATGCCATCAAATTATTTATTTTAATCCCAAAGATGCTATTGAAAAATCTGGGGGTTGACAATTTCAATGATTTTTGAGGCCCCCTAGTGGCTGGGAGGTTATTAGTTTGCTGTCTCTGGTGCAACACGTGTCTTTAATATTGAGCGTACTGTACCCTCACACTGTGTTGAGTTCTTTCATATGTTTCTGCAGTATCCGAATGATACAAAACAGGAGTGGCACAGGGTTTTCATTATTTTGTTGAAGTCACACAAAATCAATCTTGAGTCAAATCTTACAATCATACTTTACATGTATTTTCAAAATTGTGGCCCAATGTACATTAAATGGAACTTCTGAATGTTTTTTGAGTATTTAGTGGTGATTTCATAGCTTTAGCTCCTCCCACCACATCTCATTGTTTTGCCTTTGTCAACGATCCATTTTGAACGTCCAATACAAACGTCCTGTTTCAACAGGAACTACACCAAATCAAGAGGACCACATGCTCTCAAAATACAACTTCATTGTGACATTGAAGATGCAACACAATGCAAGTAAACGAACCCACAGTTTGACCGTATTATCCAAACCACTTGTTTGGAGGTGAAACCAGAAATTTCCATTATGATTTTCCACCCAACTGTAAAACTACAGTATGATAAGTACAGAAGGTCAAAATTGAGCCAGGATGTCTCTGCATAATCTTTTGGCCATCATAACTTGAAAAATGGCCATTACTATGAAAAATAAGATCCAGGTTGTAAGGAAAGAAAAAAGCAGCATGATGCATAATTCTTCAAGTAAAAGATGGCAGAGGAAGTCATCTCACCTTTTGCCACAGCGGCCTAACGATGATCCAAGTGGAGAAATCGATGTAGTAAAGATTCATCATTTCAGTCAGTAAATCATGGAGCTCAAAGGGATCTGGATCCAAGTTTGGCCTGATCTCAGCTGCTCCGTGGAAACCTGAGGGGTCAGTTTGACTCTCTGCCAGCCCTGACAGATAAATATGCTTTGTGCGTCCAACATCTCGTCTACATAAAGAGATCTCTCGCTGCTCTATGAATCTCAAAAACCTAAAGTAAGTTATGTTGCGTGGAAACAGGTTTTCTTTAAAACCTGAGCTAAAGTGTTCTACTGTACATCAAGGTAAAGGGAACTAATACAACTGTAGGGAATAAAATGGAAAAACACAACAAACCAATGCTGTCAGTCATCATCAGCAGTTCCCAAGTTTTTAGGCCTGTAGCCCTTTAAAACGATTTGTAAAGCATCTTTTATACAGGTGGGTGCAATTCAAAGGACTTTATGACTGACAAGCTGATAATAAGATAAAAAAGGTGAAACAACTACAGACTAATGCCTATGAGAAATAACAACGATGAAAGTATAATAATTAACCTATGAAATAGAATTAAGATAAATAAAAAACAGTAAAAGATTTTTCCTTCTCAGATGGTTTCATTAGCATACATTTAGTTCACACCAGCCTTGTTTGTCAGAGCATTTGATCTTTTGATTAGTATTTCAACAAAGCTGTCCACTTGCTGGTAAAAACTCACTTTCTGATTATATGTATACAGTAGTTGTCATTAAATAGTCAGAATAGGCTGTATATCAGCAAAATGTCCTTAAAGAATCAAAAGTAAAAGTGTTTATTGTGCAGTTAAATAGTCAGTGTTTTACTGTTATATATGATGATTCTAGATTAATATTACTGCTGCATTAATGTTACATTTTCCTGCTGTAGATGTTTACAGTTGTGCTCATTTTAACTCCTCTTTATACTGTTGATAGTTTAATCTACAGCGACGCATCATATTCTATAAAATCATCATGTGTTTGTAGCGTCGCTGTCACTTGGGCTTTTCTGGATTGAATACTTTTACTTTTAATATTTAAGTAAATCTTCCTTATTTTACTTGTAACAGAGTATTTCTACATACTGGTTTACTTCAGTAAGGAGCTATTAGACTGTGTTCACCTCTACAAAAGCAGATTGACAGATTGTTTACTTGTTGCTGGTCTTAAACCGTTTTCAGATGAGCAAATAGCAGCTTTTTTATTAACGCTTATAATTCGATGCAAAGCGGCCGTGTGCATGCACAGCTTTGTTGATTTTTGAAACAGCTATTAAATACTAATCAAGCTCAAGGGAAATGTCGCCCTGAACTGACCTGAGTGACAGATGGGTCTGAATAAGAAGATAACGGCACCACAGGAGGTGAAGAGAGAGTCAAAGAAGAAAGAAAAGAGGTCACACGCTGGTCCCTGACAAAATATGGAGTGCTAATGGAAGCAGGAAACGCATATTAATTTTAATACTTCACACGCAAATACTTCTGTACTCTCCCACCGGCTTGTGTTACTCAACGCTCAGAAGACAAAAGCCAAGCGCTTCTCATGTTTCTGACCCCAGCAGACCTCTTTCTCTCTTCTGGTTGACTGTGCAGGGAGAGAGTGACTGTGATTGGTTAAAACCTGAGTGTGCCGCTCCCAGGGAAAGACTTCCGCCCTGACTTTATTGAGATGAAGTGATGTAGATCCTTCTCGCGAGAGTGAAGCCTCTTTTTAGTTTTGCAGCTGACATCCTCCGTGTTTTGGGGATAACAGAGAGTGTTGGTGTGTGCAGATTGACCAGCCGGACCCGTACGGGGACTTTCCATGAATTTGGCTACTTTCAGACTTGTTTCCATGAGACCAGCACTTCTTGTTATGGTGGAAAAATTGACAAGCTTTGTGTTGGTATATCAAACAGCATGTGTCACATTAGATGCTGAGTGTGTAGCTGGTTGCATTAGAGCAGGTTGCATGCCTGTGAAGTTTATTTCCAAAGCACCTTTTAGCTGCAGACGGTGGGAGACTTTCCTCCAGTTCCACTTGAAGAAATCTTAAAGTTAGACTTTATTTTCACACAAATTGTTTAAAAACATTTTGCTTTTAAAAGCATTTTAAAGCAACATTATTTTAACTATTTTAAAAATACTTTTGGTGCTACACTGACTTGTAATACATAGTAATACAAGTGGTTTCTCCGTCCGCCCCACTCTGCCTGATATTGCACTATGTAACTTTGGTGCTAAAACTTTACGACACTGAGTTGATTGTGGTGAAATATTTTATGGAGAAAATGTTTTCTGGTTTTACCTCTGATGCCTGGACTCTCTATGATTTGTTGACTGGGAGCTCGGAGCACTTGGGGAGTGTTGGTGTTTAGCTCAAAAAACACTACTAATGATGCTTTTTCTTCCTGTCTGCTCTCCATAGTCTTCTGGGTGGTCTGACTTTTTTTATTGGACAGTCAAATTGCTGCTAAGTACAGAAAACAACTTTATTATTCTAATCTTTTCTCCTCTGTAGAGTCAGTTGCCAACAAGGGCCCAGATTTTAATTTTTTTTTACCTTGTATTGTTGCCAGATTAGAGCCTCAAGATTTCTCAGAGTTGGTTTTCAAACAGAAATATTAAACATAAATGTTACCATTTGATGTAGGCTGTTTTACCAGAGTTAGCACGCAGGTCTTTTAAATTAAAACATCTACACAGTGACAGAACAGCACTAAACAAACAAACAAGGCACATAATACAAAGTTAGAACCTCACACACATACGCACGATGAGTGGTAGCTACCGGGACACATGAGCTAACGGTACCCCCCCCCGAGTGCAAGATGAATCATCCAAAGAAATCAATTATAACATCTAAAAAAGAGGGATTTTGGCAACAAAAATAAATCCAAAATGGAGAATTAAGGTGGAGGAGAAAACACAAGATGACCAATCACAGTTCATGCAATCTCCTTGCTGTGCTGTAAAACTTTTGAGGAAATGTACGTCAGCGCTTGCATAGCCTACAGCCCACTTTAAGGAGGCTCCATTTCTACATTTTAACCCCTTAACACAGAAGAATAAATCAACCTTCAGAGAAACTGGTTCTTTGACAGCAGTTTAACTGAACCAAAGCTCAGACTCCGAAAAACTGATTCTAATTCAAACATCACTAAATGGCTCTACTTTGCAGGTAGTAAATGATTGGACGCTTCAACACATGCTGAAATTATTCGTGTTGACTTCCAGGGGCTGAATCAAAGAGATGCTGACAGTCCTCATATAACTTAATCCTGAGCAGGAGGAGGAAATAAAACCGCTCTGTGGTTTGAGAGCACTTGGTAGAGAGGAGTGACCCAACCTGGTCAAGTGTAACTGAGAAGGCCATGTCTGGTAACCCCAGGTGCAACAGAGGCGTTAAAATGATGTGAGGAAATAAGTAATAACTGTGTGTGTGTGTGTGTGTGTGTGTGTGTGTGTGTGTGTGTGTGAGAGAGAGAGAGAGAGAGAGAGTGTGTATTCTTTTGAAAAGTGGTGTCAGGGTCGATAAGTGTCCCGCGGAGGCTGCGACCAGCTGGAAATATAGAACAGCTCCGACTCTGAGCAGTGCTGCAAAATCTGTTTCACATGCAGCAGGTTCAAGACATAACCTGCAAAATCCCTAGTGTTTTTACTGCATTTTATTTTTATATAAGTTTGGCAGTGGAGGAGGAGGTATTCAGATCCTTTGCTAAAGTAAGTGTAACACCACACTGTGAAAATACTCGGTTCTACTGTGGATCGAAAGTGTTACTTAAAGGAACACTTTACGGTGAGTGAAGAATCAAAACACGAAGCAAAGTCTTTATGAATTAAAGTAAATGCGGCGCCACGTTTAACAACCTTACCATTTAAAACACGAGTATGGAAGAGTAGTGCGCCTGCACCAGCATGAGACTGGTTTTGGTGAAAATGAATGTGTTTGGGAAGTAGTGAGCATAGGATTGGATAAATGAAACTTGGACTTTACTGCACGAGTTGTTGTGAGAGTTTGTAAACAGATGTTTTGACATAGTTTTGCGGTTGTTGAATGCGGCCCCCATTTACTTCCATTAATTTTTTAATTCTTTGTTCCCGTGGAGGCATGTGAGAAAATGTACCTGAAGTATTAAAAGTACTCAATGCAGAAAAACACCCCCTGTGTTATACTATACTATATTATATAATTATTAATGCATTAAGGTACAAGCATGTTGCAGTTGGTTGAGTCGGAGCTCATTTCAAACTATGTTGTGTGGGACTGGAATTAATGATTATTTTCATTATGGATTATTTTGATGATTATAGTGTTTAAAGAAAATCTAAAAAAGAAAAAATGCCCAAAATAATACCATGACAATGTTTGTTTTGTCCAATCCATGGTCTGGACTTTAATTTAATGAAAAATAAAGATTATGCAAATAATTAAAAGAAAAAGCAGCAAATCCCAGCATTTGTAACGAAGCCTCATCCTTTATAAGCTTGTTGTATGTTTTGTATGCAACAATCCTAATTTGTAAAGTAACTAGTAATTAAGATGGACAAAATATCACGAACACTTTACAATATAATATACATGCATGTACATGTATGTATTATTTTGACCGCCACCTGTATTTGCGTGTGTCAAACTAACTGAAATTAAAATTCTGTTTAAAAACCTGATATTTTCTTAAAATTATAACGGCAATACTGTAAGCAGTTATTTTTGCAAAAACAACATTTTTATTACGAGTTAATTAAGTATCTACTGCACTTGTGTGAATAAATCATAATGATCTGGCAGTTCATTAAGGCATCAGCTGACACTTTTGTTTCATTTGATACTTGAACTCGTGAAACAGATGAAGTCATTCTTGGAAATGCGCCTCTTGAATCTTTACTCCGTGTTCTCACATGGTTTTCCCAGGCGGAGATGGACCTGAAAGAGCACAGTTAATGATGTTGTTAAAACTGAAAAACCAGTGAACTAAATCTCTGAATAAAACGTTTTTGTTGTTTGGACAGGAATCAACAAGACCCTCCTAATAATTGTTAAGTGAAAAGCTACCAGCCGTGACTGCGACTGACTGCTGAATGGTGGAAGTAGTAAAGAAGTAGTGACTCCTGTCACAGTGATGTGTGTGGGGGTGTAGTACGAGCAAAAGTTTGGAGGGTCCTGTCTTTTTCTAAACTGTTATCAAACCAGAATACACAAGAGCAAAAGTAGTAAGGAATGAATTCAACTCTTCAACGTAAGGTATATCAATAGATAACCACATTATTTGGGAAATTAATACAAAATGTAAGTCAACTAATAAATGATGATGTATTATTACAGTGTTAACTGTAAAGTAGTTTAAATAAATAAATATAGTCGAATAACATAATATGATTCTGAAAAAGGTCAGTCTGCAGAAAGATTAGCCTACTCTTACTTATGTTCTTATGCTAACAATTTAGTTCATTTACTTGTAACAGAGTATTTGTACTCTGTGGAATTGCTACCTTTGCTTCAATAAAAGATGTGAGTACTTCCTCCACCACTGCCAGAAACAAACTGACCTATTAGCTCGTGAGCGACAGCTTCAGGTATAAGTAGATCTCACATCACTCATTTATAACATAACTTATACTATATATGTAACATTGTTATGGCTGAGAACTGGTGACAAAATGAAGCTGAATGTATTCATCCATGTCACACGTCGTTATAGTTACTTTAAGAGGAACATCATCCTCCTAAACTGGCAGTGAGCACATTTCCCAACTGACACACAAGACATAACTTAAAGAAAACAAAACAGGCAAACACTTGGTTTATTCTATCTTAATTGTCACAACTCTGAACTCACAATGTGTTCCTGCAGACTGAGTAATGATTTTGGAGATGGAGTTGAGTCTCCAAAGGCAACTGTGAAACTTTGCTCCCTGGATCCGCTCTAATAAAAACCCTCAAGCTCTTTTTGATCTAAAAAAGCTGCTCTCTGTATTACCGAACCTCCAGTAAAATATTCACATTGGTAGAGATCGGCAAATTGCCCCAAAAAGGGGATGAGAAATTGGAACATGAGCCCCTATTCTGCAAAAATACAATATTACACTTTTATGAGCCAATAGCATTTAATGACTTCCTAAGTGGTGAAACCATAGTAACAGATTAACTCAATATGAAGACACCTTTTATGACCATTGATGTCATTTTGCAGGAACTAGTATCGCATATTGGCAAACGATTTTTTTTCATTGGAGGATAAAACACAAGATTTGCACGAATCTTTTTATCGAAAGTCGTAGCATGTAAAGAATCCCTGAGTGGTTCCAATGAGGATTATTATTTATAAAGATGGTGGTTATACCAGCATCACCACTCCAGATATAGACCCTTAACAGTCGACTGGATCAATTTTTATAAGCTTCACAAGGCTGTAAAATGTTACCATGCTGGTGTTTTTAGTGCTTCATATAACCATTACACAAGAGGGGATCAAATGTATTGTGTATCCTTGCATTTTTTTTCTGAACATGCTGTCAATAATGATTAAATCTGACTAAAGGGGTGTGGATTGAAAAGGAGATGGTATGCATAACTAGCACAACATTAAACATCTACATGTAGATGTTTAATGTTGTGCTAATTAAGCTAGCTAACATCATTTCATCACAAAGTTGGGTCAAATAGCATTTTAACATTGTGCCAACCAACCCCAAAACGTATGTGCAGAACATGACTTTAATCACAAATCTCCTAACTGTACAAACATGTGTGCACATTAAAACATTGTTATGTATATTTGAGACCCTAACCTTTCATTTGCTGCTGGTAAGAATATTCTAACATATATTTTGTCAGAGAAATATGGCAGAGATCGAAAAGTGTGCTAACCAACCCCGGTCTCCACTAATATGCAAAGTAACTAAAGCTGTCAGACAAATGAAGTTGAGTAAAAAGTTAAATATTTGTCTCTGAGAGGTAGCAGAGTAGAATACTGAAGTTGCATAACATGGAAACACAAGTAAAACACAAGTACGTAATTAATTTCCGTACTTAAATGTGCTTAGTTACTTTCCACCACTGCCCCACAATGTGTGATTGACAGGTGGCCTCTGAGAAGTGTGCAGAAAAAACACACCCCAGCAATGAAACAAAAAAAAAAAAAGGATTTCTGAGGATTTTCACTTTAAAATGATGTGACCAGAGTATTTGTAGTCACATGAACTGTTTTGTAGTTGGATAAGAAAGAAAGTTTTCCCCCCGCAGATGGAAAAAACATAGGAAGCAATTAAAAGCTTTGAGGTCGTCCGTCGCAAAGAGGCTTCTCGCCCCGACGCTCCCGGCACTTCAGGAGCAGGAGGACGCCTGCTAAACAGATTCTCTTTCTTCAGCTTCTGTTGCACAGAAGAGACCCTCCCCCACCCAACCCCACCCTCCTTAACGGATGACTATTTATTTGCTTACACAGCTTTCCGAATGAGCCCATTAAGCCTCTAAAGGTCAATAACCAACACAACACCTGTCTCGGTCAACACTAATTGGAACAAAGGCTGCTTCATTTGTTCAGAGAGTTTACCCGCTGCACTTTTTTCTACTTCTGCATTCACACATCCTGTCTGCTTTCGTGCTGTATTTATGCTGCGATGAGGTGGGTAGAGTCCAGGGAACCCAACACCACATTTACTGCCAATTGCTGTTGAATGATGAAGCGGCCCATTTGGTTCAGATACACTATTTGTCGAAGGCAGACTTTGTTCTGTGGGCCTGCAGATCCATCATGTACAGCAGTCAGCGGTACATGCTTCTCTCATGGTGACGCCTATGATGGTATTCATCAGCAAAGACCACCTGTATTGATCCATGAAGTAGTTATTTATCTTTATTTAACTGTTGTTGATTTAGTTCAATCTTATTGAGGTCAGAGACGTCCATTCTGACCAACCGTGTTGGAAATCAAAAGTGTGAATGTAGGATAGTCGGTTTCTAAACAGCAGGAATGTCAGCAGCAAAACTAAAACAAGAAATCGATTATAATATTTAAGCATTAGAGGAGATACTATAGACTGTCACTGTATACTGTATATACATGTGTGCGTGTAATGTGTAGCATGGAGATAAAGATGGATGGACAAATGACATTTTACTAACGTATGTTTTTTTAACAACAGGTGAGATCCTCCTTGAAACAATAAAAGAAATAGGCGAGTAATCTTCAAGAAAAGTATGTACATATGAAAACTAAAACAAAAAACTACTCTATTGGTATCCGTCTCACTTTAAAGGTTCTGGTATTGGTACTAGTATCTTGAACATGTTTAAACTATACCCAGCCCTAGTGTCACAGCAGCTATGGATACTGGAGATGTATTTGCTTTTATTATTATTATTTCCTATTCCTGCAATATTTTTGTTTGTTTTGCTGTTTGGCATTGTGTGTGTATCGGGGTGGGGGGCCTTTGTAAAAACACCACATTGTTCCAAGTGCTGTTTTCTGTGTTTCAGCAGCATGATGGAGGAAAATAAATAGGAAATAACATAACTCTAAAATAATTCTCATGTTTGTTGGAAACTGCAAAAGTATTCCATAAATGTGCTGGAAAAACGGATGATATGAGTGAAAAACTAAACATCTTTTTGTTTTCAGATGCATTTTGTATTTGGGTAACTTCATTATTTTTTTTATAAAGCACCAAACGGCAGCAGATTATGTTGTACACCAAGAAGAGTAATGACGTCTAAATCAACAGGACTCAGCGACTGCAGTTGTTTTAACTTCTGCCTGCTTCTGGTTTTTACTGCCAGACAGATTTTGGCTCTCGTCTTCCCTCTACCGAGGCCTACAATCCGCACCAAATGTTTCACATTACCCAGTGTGAAAACCCTCCTATTCCTCAGATTCTCTTTTACAAGTCCATACATCCGTGGAAACTTGATATTTCATATTTCATTCTGGTTTGTGGATGTCATTGCAAGTGGAGGCCGGTTCACATGCAACCGCCCGACCGCTGCCTTTGATCAGCCTGACCACGACTAATTGTGGACGGAGAACAAATGAAAGAAATATCGGGAGATTTCATGGGAATTGCCACTATGGCCTGAGCTGCCTGGCGCTGCTATTAGCAGTTAAAATAGCCAGTGAGCACTTGGAGATTTATCCTGTTTCCTCTTATGGTTGCACAAAGATAATTTTGAAACACAGCTCCAACAAAAGCCCTTCATGTGTTTGGACGTGTTTGTGGCTTAGAGGAGCGCTGGGATTTGAAGTTTTCATCATTATACTGAAGCCATAACTTCTCAGCACATGGAAACATAACATTTACACTGCACTCCTTTAAAAAAAAAAAAAAAAAAAGCTTTAACAGTGCGAGCACAAGTCATCCTGACGCTAAAGTGACCTATTTCATGCGTCCTCTTTGAGTCTGTAATAAATTGCATCTAGAAACATAATACTGCAAACCACAAAATCCCCATATGTACTTAAAAGGTATTCACAACAGAGAGTTGAATTGTTCTGGCAAACAAAATTCATACCACGGACCAAATATCAAGGGGGGAGATGTTAAAAAAGAAAAGAAATTTAAAGCAGCATAAATGTTCCAAATGTTTAAGAGTGGCCAGGGAATCCCGTGGGGCTCGTTCAGTATCGCTCTTTGTTCCTCGTACAGGATGTAACTTTGCAAGCTGGTTTTCATTCATTCTCAAGCTCCAACAAACCAAAAGCCCGCTCTCTCTTTTACACTCGCGGCTCACATTTGCATGCAACTAAGCGTCTTGTCTAAGGAAAAAAGGAAGACAATTTCCACCCGCAACTCTGGTGCACAAACATGTCAGAAAAGTTAAGGTATGTATCCATCCAAGTAGCACGTTGACCTATGAGCGTTTGTAAAAAGGCGGCTGATTTTCCGGTTAGGAGGGCAGGTTAGCCACGGTCTCAGCAGCAGGTGACTGGAATGAGGTCATGATGTGGTCATGGGAGGGGGGACAGCAGGCCTGTGTGTGTGTGCGTGTGTGTGCGTGTATGTGTGTGTGTGTGTGTGTGTGTTGAAACCTCCGAACAACTGCTGTGAGGGAGGTGAAACACATCAGAGGCCATGCTGCAGTGTTTTCCCTCTGAGCTCAAGGTGTCGTTTCACACCGCCGAGCCCTTCTGCTGTGCAATCCTCAAAATGACAGCAGCGGATTGATTTGCTTCTCCATGAAAGAGATGGACTGCTACTACGAGCCCCAGGAGATAACAGGTTAGAGGGCCACAGCACACACCGTGGAGAAAGACCCTGAACCACCTGTGTTGCATTTAGACCACTTTATCTTGTATCTTGCAGAACATCTTGGCTCTTTAATTCAGTGACGTTTCCCTGCATTACCCCGCTGACATAACACAGTGATCCTTCAACCTGAAACTCAAATCATAGATCTGGTCTTTCGAAATCTGCATTTCAAACACGGCAACAAATCAACAAGGCCTGTCACATGAGAAAAAAAACACATTTATCTCACTCTTTAACATTTATTTTTGATTAAAAAAAAGAATGATTTCTGCTTATGGTAAGATTTTTTCCTCCTGTTGTCAGTGATGTTTTTGCTTTTTAGAAATGGAACTTGAAACAAGCTGATTTCTGCCAAACTGGTGAGATTATCTCCAGATTTGTTGATTTAACCATTTCAAAAAGACAGGAAACTCAGTCTTCTCCTGCCTAAATTTTGAGGAAACAAAACAGTTTGCAGCACTTGGCGTCCCGCTGAGTTGATGGTAAACTGTTTTAATGGAGCGTTCAGATGCTCCTCGTAAAAGCGTCAATTTAGTAAAATGTGACGTGACCATTACATTTCATTGGTCAGTATATAACAGTATCTGGACAAATTAAAAAATAAGCAGAGAATAGCAGTTTGATTGTAAAACAGAGAGGAAAAAAATTACAAAACTTACAAAAAGAAATATTTCCAGCACTTTTCCCAACACTGCGCCTTTATACACATTGGTAAAAGTCATGTTCAAATAAAAATAAAAAGTAAACGTACAAAAGTATTGGAATCAAAATATACTTAAAGTACCATTAGTAAAAGTACTCATTATGCAGAATGGCCCATTTGAGAATAATGAATATTATAATATTGGATAATAGTAATTTATGCATATGTGTTAATTTCCCCCCGGGGATCAATAACGTTTGATCTTAATCTATAATATTACATCCAAATGTATTGTTGATTATTTTAATGTATTGATCTCAGTCTGCAAAGTAACTAAAGCCTGCCTGCCGGTTCTCCTCACGCTCAAAATGATAAGACATATGGTCCATCATCTGCATATGGATGTGTATATTCAAACTCAATACTGTCACGACAAGCATTAGGATCCATATTTACTACGATTGAATTTGACCTTGCTTGGCTCCTGTTTCCTTTACGTTCAATTTCAGTGTAGTGTAGTATAATGTATTTTGAAAACACTCACAATGTCAACTTGAAAATTGCTCTTTAAAGGGATAGTTTGGATTTTTTGTGTGGGGTTGCATGAGGTATTTATGTACTGCTGTGGAAGAGGGGAAGCAGCAAAAGGTATTTGACCCACCTCAAAGAAGGTTGACCTAAAAATATCTTTACCTTTTCACCGCTTCACCTTGCAGTCAGAGCGCCTCTTCTGATGGGGAACTGTCGCTCATACAACCCCACTTACAAAAAATCTGAACGATCCTTTTAGGTAACATTTTTGTAATGGAGTAATTCAATTTTGTGCAACTGTTTGATTCTACTCCAATACATTTCAAAAGGAATATTGTACATGAACAGCGAGAGCCCCAACAGCTGATCAGCCTCAGAAAACACCGCCACCCACAGAAAATCTTTACATAAAATTATTAACTTTTTATTTAAATTAGTAACACATTCATAAAATATGTTAAACGTCTGTCTAAAGGTAGGAGTTCTGTGTATTGCAATGTTATTAAAACTTAACTTTCTAACAATGTTTTTTTGAGTGGGAGGATACGATTGGCTGTTGAAGTCTGTATGACTTCAGTATATTGTGCTGTTAGATGCTGGTGGGAAAATATTGGACATGTTTGGTTTCTGAATAGACCATTATTGAGGGATGGTCATGTATAAATGATGAGATATGACAATAAAATCATACATAATGACAGACAAAAAATAGATATCCAATGGATTAATAACAATATATCGTAATAAATCAAATCAACTTTATTGTCACACACACGATCATAGTAAGTTTTCTGGAAAGCGCACGGCAAAAACACAACAGAAACCAGGGTTTAAACACATTTTTACTTTCATAGCAGCTTACTCATAAAATATATGGTAACCTAACATAATCAAGCTCAACAGAAGAAATAATAAACAGTTAAATCAACTTAATCCTTCTCCTGTCAGTCGTTAAGTGTTCTCAGTGAACACACTTTCACGTCTCTCATCTGTTGCCTGGAGCCTGGAGCCGAAGCAGTTTGGGCCACTTGCCTGACTTCGCCGAGCATCCAGACAGTTTGGCATGTTTTGGCAAGTTTTCTGCAAAGATTATGTCTTCAGTGAGGTGTCACCTTTCACTCCCTTCCTTTCCCGTCCCAGTTGCTGTACGACGAGCGGCGACAAAGAGATATAAATCTCCTGAACTACCTGTTTGATAGTCGGCTGGAGGCTGCCAAGAGGAGGGGAAGTGTATCTCAGTTTAGCTTGTAATGATGCCTAAACAAACCCCATCATCAGAGAGTGTAATTATCAGGAAGTCCTCAGTGGCTTCAGAGTGCAACCTGTCATCTGATAAGATTCATAGAGTGTGTTGAGAAAGAAGAGTGAGTGTGAAATCTTCTCCGTTTGGCGTTCTCGGACTTCACATCCGACAAGATGAATGAGCTTGATGAGTTCTTCAGTTTCCATCGTCGCGCTTGGCCTTCACGGTCTCTTTCTCTTCCTCGCTGCGCAGCCACTTTACAGGAGTCATGAGAACCGCCGCCATCAAAGAATGACTTTGTTAGGATATTATGAGCTGATGTGAAGTAAGAGAAAGAGAGAGAAAAAAGAAAACACTGGTAATGGATCATAAATTACAGTTTTTACGGGACGGTGCGATTTGATCTGGGTGTCAGCCCGTCTGAGCTGATCGGAGCGAGCAGAGCCAGCAGGTTTCTTTCCGGCTGTTTGTGCTCTAGATGATGTTAAAAGTGAGAAGAAGGAGGACAGTTAGACCCAAAACAATTAGTCTCTCCAGACCAACCAACAGGCTGCATCGTGCCAAAGTCCTGCAGAAATGAGAAACTCAGATGCTCGTTCAGACCAAATGTCATATCAGATTGACTCATTTGTGGCTCTGGCTCAAATGTGTACGCATATCTGTCTGGGAAGAGCTCAATAAAAGAAGAAGTCCCTCATGTCTCCCCGATATCTCATGCTATCCAACAGGAAACTGATCAGATGATTCACCACAAACTTAAAGAAGGAGAACAAATCTCGCTCAGAGAGTGAAACTGTGCATAAATATCCTTCTTTATTGTTACTGATTCTTTGTTAGTATAACATTTACCTCCCAAAGAATTATTCTAGGTCCACTTACAGAGCATGTTCCAGAGCATTTCATGTTTTTTCTAGAACTTTCTAGATAGACTCTTATTACTGTATGAATATGCAGATTTATTCACTTGGAGAAAAATGTATTGAAGCCAATTTCCCACTTGCGAAACATCAAACTGGCTGACAGTCCTGTGTCATTTCGTGCCAGCAAATTTTTATGAGGAAGAAGAAAAATGACTTTATTAATCCCAGGGAGGAAATAAAAATGTTTTTACTCCGTGTTAACATGTAGTGCAGTTTTAATACACTGAAGAAAGTGCATGTGTTTTTGTTTTGTTGAACACCTGACTTGGATAATAATAATAATAATAGCTTCCCCCCTCACCCAGAATTGTTTCTTTCTTGTTGGCCAACCTTTTTATGTGACCAACAGGTGAAAATGCTGTGCCCAATCCCGTTTATTGTAACTTAATATAAGTTTCAATGGAGGAATCTAATTTCCACATAATTTGTGTTCACATTAGATAATAATTTTCTGGCTTAATGCTCATTTTTTGACCTTATTGTAGCGAAACCCTGCACGAGGAGGGTATCGTATCCCCCTGAACTAAGGAACAAAACATCAAACAGCTCAAGAAGAGTCTCAGCAAGTGCAGCAGCCGCCACATACCACATTTTAACAAGTATCTTACCACACTCACGCTGTAACCAAGTCAAACCATATGGACAGAAGGAGGGGTGGGTGCTCTGGAGGGGGGGCACGGCCCAACAGAGGCGTCCCATCTCATGATCGAGCAATAAGTCATGTTGAAATACCTCAGAGAACAACATGTGGACAATTACCATCCTGGAGGTGGAAAACAAAAACCAGACAGGCAGCTAACAGAGAGATAACAGCTTTTTAATTTATTGGAAAAACTGGATACTGGAGCAAAGACTCATTATCATTACCTTTAATCCAAGTGTTTTAATGCTCCCATTGTATTTACATGTAAGTAGCTTCAGTGTTCATCATCTAATTCCAAATGTTTTGACAGTATCATATATCATATATACTCGATTAGATTTTCCAGCTCCTCATTGACGTTCTTTGATGTTTACGCTCGCATTTTGAATATTTAAATGCATTGTCCATTGTTTTATACACATTTGGTGTGATGTGGAAATGTTAAATAATGTTCTGTACTTTGACGAACAAAGTGTGGCTACGCAGTAGGAGTTTCTCATGACTGGCCAACCAGGATTTAAGAGGTTAAGTAATTGTGCGGAGCTTGTCACCTTCAACCAAAGGAAAACTTGACTTGAAATATGAAATATGACATGTTTTGCAGCATCATACATATCAAGACATCATCAGTGATTACCACCTTATTAATTAACATGCAAATACCCATACACTTTTTACTTTCCAAATTCATTAGTAAAACATTTAAAACATGTAATTCTAGGTATTGCTAGGGCCAACAGCAGATAAGATTATTTTTGGACAATAATTAATTATTTTCACAAAATGTTGTTATCTACCGTGAGTTGATTTATTTTAAGATCTATCAATATTTGCTAAATGCTATCTAAAATTAAACATTGACATATAACGTACACATAATGCAGGGGGCAAAAAAAGAAGATTAAGACTTGAAAGACCATATAACTTATGAAAGACGATCTAACTAAATTAAAAAGTTGAACGAAAAAGCAAAAAAAAAAAACGAGCTCTTTCTCAGGTCACTGCCCTCCGGGGTTTCCCTGCTACAGCCTTACTTAGTCTGGTGCAACCAGGAGCTAACTGTGGCTAACGCTAGCAAACTTCATATAGATATTGCTGTTTAATTGGCATTACTGTCAGAATGTGTGTGTTTTGCACTTATGTTGCTATTGCACTATGCTTGAGCATTTTACCATCCTGCCTCTCTCAAAAAAACTGTAAATCATGTTTCCCTCTGAAAATCTTTGGTACAACAATTGCTGTCGAAATGATCGTCAATGTTCAACATTTCTGCTCTAATATGCAAACACGTTGTCATTTTCTTAACTTTTCAGGTCCATGCTTCCAAAACAAAGGAACGTTCTCAGAGTATTTGGTTGATTTATTACTGCAAGAAAAGATGCTGAATGTTGAAGCTTTATATTGTTTTGATTTATATGAGTTCAGCTCTGTCTCTGTCTCTGTAAATGATATACATGCAAACTACGTTACGGTACAGATGCATCAAATATGGGTGTAATCTCACATAAATATATTGTTATTTGGAGCAATCTTAACATGGCCAAACTGGTGAATATCCAGAGCCATTACTGCTACATGGAGCATTTTGCCTGTTAAAATAACACAAGTAAAAAAAATCTTGACTTTAAACGGCTAAAAGTGATGTCAGCTTAAATGCTGCTCTCCCTGAAAAATAATAATAATAATATAATAATATATAATATATAATATATAATAATAATAAAGAAAAACATGGTTCTCATGTTGCTTATGAAGATAAAGAATTAGTCTTGTGTGACAGCGAGCGGCTCGGTGAAAAATTGCGCCTCTGCTGACAGCTCCAGTTAAAGGTATCTGTGGCAGGGAGTAAAAAATGACCTCGCTCTAAAATCACCCAAACATTCCTCCTACAGAGACATGCAAAACGTTTTAGTTCTACACAGCATGCACACATAATGGTCAGCCACCTGGCTCTGCTACGTTGTCTTTTTTTGTTTTTTATGTGGGAATTTCAGACTAATTCAGCCAGGAATGTCAGATGTGTTCTCAAGATGATGCACCTGATACTAAAAAGCACTTCACAAGAGCTCCAGTACAAGACGGATCGCTCCCTTGAGACTGTTGCTCTTCTTTCCATCCTTTTTTTTCGACCAACAGAGACGCCTGCTGGTGCGCACTTCTCAGCCTCCCATCATGTCATTTACATTTCAAAGATATTTCTGGTAAGAGGAGACATTGGTCGGAGGAATCTCATATTATCAATGCTGGAATGTATCCGTTTACTCAAGGACTGTACTTAAGTACAACTTTAAAGTACTCTTACTTATACTAAATACTTGAGTATTTCCATTTTCTGCTACTTAATACTAGTCCACTACTGTTTGGAGGCAAACATTGTACTTTTTACTTTGCAGATTCAGTGTATTAATACAAAATCTAATCGATTTATAAATTATGATGTGTTTTTATGGATTAAGCTACCAGGCAGTACGTGATCCATTAATATATTATACATTTTTCTGAAATGGGTCATTGCATAATGATATTTTTTAGTTATTTATACAAAATATGAAACAGGGTTTTAGGTCTAGGTTTAGCTAGCTGGCAGCATATAAAGTAATTCAAACTAGCTCTACTTTACCTGCTGCAACATTGAAGTGACGAGACTATATCATTTGAGCAATTAAAATTTTACTTAGTATTTCATTTCATTATACTACTCCACTAAGTATTGTAGTTTTTACTCCACAAAATGTATCTGATAGCTTTAGTTAATTAGATTACGTTTTTGTATCCCTTTCCTTTCCAGTTAAATACACTTTTTAAAAACCCTCTTGGATCAGCTGAAGAATCGTCAAAAATCAGAAATCTTCTATAAATTCTGAGCTCATGAAATATGAGGCATTGCTGTAGATTAAACTACCCAACAGGATATAAAGGAGATCAAATGAGCACAACCTTAAACATCTACAGCAGCATGCAACAAACACATTAATGCAGCAGTAATATTAATCCAGAAGCATCATATATAATAATAAAACACTGACACGGAACATTTTACTGCAAAATGACAGATTTACTTTTGACACGTACATTTGTGTGAGTATACTTACATACTTAACTGCGACAGAGTATTTTTACAGTGTGGTATTTTTACTTAAATTAAGGATCTGAATCTTCCACCACTGCTGCAAACATGCATGTGCACAGAAACTCGTCTCTTTTTTGAACACTTGTTTTCTTGTTGGGACCCTGGAAATGATGGGCTGAAACACCAGCAGGCCTGAGCTCAGTGGGGGGGGGAGGTATACAGAGGGCGGCGGGGGGTCTGGAAGGGAGGAAGAGTTTTTTGGCAGCAACTTCAGAGAAGCCTGGACACCTCGGGATCAGGTCGATTAGGGCTTGCGTGCCCGTGTCCTGGTTTATGGTGGCTTTTCACTGGAACATAACCGCTTTGTTGGACAGAGGGATGAGGCAGGTGTTTTTCTCCCCCCCCCCCTTCTCCCCCTCTCCTTCCCTCATCACCAGACCGTGTAACTCAATGAGATAGACACATATAGGCCTACACACCGGCCTTAAACCATCACCTCTCTATTCTTTAAACGAGAGGAATAACACTTCGCATATTCAGATGTGAGTGCCTCACTTTCCTCCCGCTCAACCTTTCACACCAATGAAACAGAACAAATTATTAACAGCACCAGGTTACCACACTGTGCTGGGACGTCCTGGAACAGTCAGGAGGTTCATTGTGTTCATATGTACCCACTGTTATTATGGATTAAACCACATTATTTGATTTATTTTATACTTCACTAAAATACTTTTTTTTCTACTACATTTATTTTAACAGCTATAGTTACTAATTATTCAGACTATTATTATAATATATAGTCAACAAATGAATTATGATGTGTTCTCTTTTTTTAGGATAACCGGCAGCATTTAAAGTGGATCAATCCAATAAGAATAATATTAAATCATATATGCCTCCAAACTGTTTTTACTGTCATTGTTTTAATACTTTACATCCTGGTCCAGGGCAGTATAAATAACAGTCAGAGTATCTGGAAAATAATTAAATTGCAGTTATAATTGCAACACAAACACATCAGATTGCATCAAGATTACCAGTAAGAAGAATAAGTCGTTGTTCTTTCATCACTCTCATTGACAGGAGAGAAAACTGATTAAACTATTATGCAAATAGTTCATAATAATAACAGTTGCGCTTATCTTTACTTCAGTTTACTTTATGCAAAAAAACATTAAACAGTAAAAACGGCTAAGTGATCGTTTGTTTGACCTTTGAGCTGAGTCAGTTATCTCACAGACACACCAAAACGTGTTTAACAAATACAACAGGGCTTTTCAGTAAAAATAATGACTAACAAGCTCGTTATCTGAACAGCTACTGAAAACAGTTCATTTCCAGAAAGTTTGTCCTGTTTAACAGTTTTTTTTCGAGTGGAAGAACTGCTCTGATCTTAAAAGTGAAAGTACCAACACAGCAATGTATAAAAACTCCATTACAAGTCAAAGTAAGTCATTTAAAATGTTACTTGAGGTACAGATAATCTTAAGGTACTTGAGAGTATCAAAGTAAAAGTACTTGTTCTTAGATTTATTATATTTTACGTTGTTAGAATATTACTGTAATACTGATGAATCAATGTGAAGAAGTCAGTGGAGATAGTTTTAACCAGATATGGAGGAAGTACTGAAGTAAAAGTAGCGATACCACAGGGTAGAAATACTCTGTTACAAGCAAAAGTCCTGCATAGAAAATCTTACTTTAGTAAAAGTACAGAAATAGTAGCATCAAAATATACTCAAAGTACAAAAAGTACACATTCTGCAAAATGGCCCATGTCGGAAAAATATATATTACATTATTGGATTATTACTTTATGTAGTGCTGGATGGCTTAATCCATAAAAAACTCATCATCATTTATTAGTTGATTTATATTTTGTATTAAGTATCTGAATCTGAAGAGTAACTTAAATTATCCAATTCATGTAGTGCAGTAAAAAGTACAATATCTTCCTCTGAAATGAAGCGTAGAAGTAAAATGGAAAGTAAATGGAAGTAAAGTACAAGTACCTCAAAATGGTACTTTAGTGCAGTACTTGAGTAAATGTACTTAGTTACTTTCCACCACTAGTTTTAACTTCTGTCGATGGAGGTCAGGTTTAGTCCAGTGGTTATTAACCTCCAAAGGCTCACAAAATGAATCGGAGAGCAGATGATTACTTTAATAAGACAGGTGCTGACGTGACTATGTAACCAAACTTTATCAAACTGTTTTAATAAGTTGATCATGTTTTTGTTTGTTTATGTAAATTACTCATTTGAAACGATACCAGTAACTACAGCTTTCAAATAAATGTACAATATTTTATGTTGTATTATAATATTGGAGTAGAAGTAGAAAGTAGCATAAAATGGTACAGTACTCGAGTAAAAGTACTTTGTTACTTTCCACCGCTGGTTTTATCTTTTATTGACCTCCCTTAACTCCACAATGCAGAATGAGTTTAAGGGAAGTCCTCAAAGGCAAGTGAGGTTTTTTTTCTAGTGATCCAAGTCTGATCCAAATAGTTTCCCCTCCTGTGTTTATGACTTCAGAACGGGTGGAAAAAAGTTTTTTTGCCAGAATAATCTTTCTAACCTACTTTCTTTTTTCTTTTCATCTGTGAAAACAAGTGAAAAAAACTGCCAAAAAAAAAATGTCCACCTGTTTTCACAGATAAACTCTCACCTGGTTAAAAAAAGTAAATTCATCTGTTTCACAGTTGAAAAATGAATTTAAGAAGATTATCACCTGTTCTTGCGTCATTATCTCAGGAGAGAATGTCGTTTAGATCAGATTTAGATTATGGATTACCAGTTTTTCGTTTTTCTCACTTGCCTTTCAGGGCTTCCGTATAGTTTTGTAGTTGAAGAAGATAAAAAAAAAACCCTTCTGGCTCCATTTGGGTGGCCATATGGAGAGCGAGGCGAGATCAAATCTACACATGGCACAGCCTCCCAGCGCCAGAGAGGAGCGAAACAGGCTCAACACATCAATAAAGTGTACGTCTTTCACTAGTAGAAATACCAAACTATCAGTCACACAGCAGGCAGCGGGGGCTGAGCCCGCGGCCACATCCTCTCTGACCATGTGTGTTCAAAATGTGTGCCACTTTTCTCTCATTCACACCTATGATTAGAAGTTATGTTTGTGCAGACTATAAATCATATTTAACAGACTCCTTCGTATTTTATCCTTCAAACAAAGTGCTCTTTTATTTATCTTAGCTGCTGTTGTGACTCACGCCTGCCCAGGAAGTAAACATTTTGTGATTTGTTGGTCAAAAATGATGATCTTGAGTGATCTTTCTTGGTTATTGAGCCAAATCTGGGTAGTAGGCTAAAGTAAACTGTAAGGCCTCTATTAATGTGTTAGCGTCTTGCTTTATAAACCCACGCTGCAGTCTACAGGAAATATGTAACTTTTAAACCATCTATGTGTAGCAGAACATGTTAAAATGCAGGCATCAAAGTGCCGTTGAACAAAGTTTATTTGTAGTTTAATCTAATTTGCTCAGGAACATGAAGCTCAGTTAAAGTTGTTTTTTGCACATAAACTGCATTAATGCACACAATGCACATTTATTTACACAGGCCTAGAGTTTTGTAATGTATTTAGCTTCCTTATTTCTTCTAAATGTTTTTTTATTCTTATCGTTTACTCTGCTCTACTTAACCTTTTATATCCTTTTAATTTCATTTGTATTATTATTTTCAGCTCTCCCACCTTTATTCATCCATTTTACTTGTACACAGATCTTTATCTGTAACATCTAACTTCAGGGATCTCAGGGATCAGTAAAGTGGCATCTTATCTCCTAAAAAAACGTAAGAATTTAGCTTAGTTTTATCAGAGGCCTCGGTCTATTTTCACCTGTAAATCACCAAAACCATCTTACTGGGCCTTGCTGTTGTCAGGTGCTGCAATAATAAACTTTACTTTGGGACTGAAGCCTCTGCTCCATTAAGTTTTTTTCATGTCATGTCCGAGTGATCCTCATAATTTGTGTAAAACCAGACGCTCTGTGATATTTTCAGGCTGCTGGAAGAGAATTTAATTTTTGCAGTTTCATGTGTTTCAGATTTATATTAAGGTAGTTATTTCAAATGATCATAAATTAAATGTTAAATTATTGGTTTGTATTTATGAGCTGTAGCAAATTATGAAAATGAGAGATGTCTCACGCTTCATAACTACAAAGCACTTCCATATCCTTCCTGTAGACGTCAGGTCAAGTTTAACAAAAGTTTGCATTGTTTTAAACTACATGTCTAGACGCCTTTCGATTTCCAAATAACTTAAGAATAACCCCATAAATCCCATGAAAATCCACACAAATCCAACACTGCATTACTCAACAAATCTCTTTCGGTGGCGCTCAGCCCATTGGTTTCTACTGAAAACGTAAGTCTTTAAAAAAAAACATTTCACAAATACATTCTTTAATTTAAATTAAAAATGATTGAGTTATTTACAAAAACAGCTGGTCACGGTAGTTTTTAGCAAATGTTACTTGAATTGGAGGAAATAGCTAAATATTTGTTTTTTTTTATAATGGGTACCGTTCCACATGTGGTGATCCAGTGAGTATTTCAGGAAACAGGACAGTGTGTGTGGGATTGAGTCAAAATAAAGTACAGTGTGAGTGTTCATGGTAAGGAAGGAACATGTCACAGAGGGCAACAGTGTGGATCATTGATGTGTTTGTAATAGGGGCTAGAGCTCTATGGTACAGTGAATTTAAATATATCAGATAACAGATAATACTTGTTAGTAGATCAGTTCATTGTTGGTTCTGATCTTTTCGTGGGATTTGTTGAGTTTTATCCTTTATACCAATGTTTGCTGGGTTTAGAAGCCCAGTTAATCTGATATCATAAATAATCGTATTTCATTATATTGGCATTAAAACGATGCCAACAACAAAGCTGACAAATGTCTTTTGTTTCTCCAGGGATTGTTTAAAGATGACATCTTTGTTTGAGGTTTCAGGCATCCACAGATAATCTTTTTCTCCGTGAACTTAATGAACCAACGAAAGAAGTCAGAACTTAAGTCATCTTTGTGCTACTGTACTCGCCCCTACGGGCATGCAGGTATTTGGTTTACATGTGATAAACGATAGTGATAAACCACCACCAAGGCAGATATGATTGAGGTGACAGGGAGAATGGTTGACTGCGACCAGTGCTGATAACGGTCCCAAACAAAAGGCCCGGCGCTGATAGAGGCGATAGCAGAGACACTGCCATTTCTTTGGAGGGGATACACTGCTTTATTTAACACGCTTACGTGAGTAGAACTGTGTTAACATTTTGATGGACGACCGTGATCTTTATCTGACTTGCAAACTATCCAAATGCCATCATCCTATCAATTTTAGCATGAACGATAAACTGGCTCGTTGATTTGCAGATGGGAAAATTCCCCCCGGTCAGGGTCTTTGCTTTGATCACGACCTCAGCAAGATGGCTCCTCAGATCTCAGAAGTACAGCACCAACACCTGCGTCCATGTTGTTTGGCCATGCTCCATTGGCTGTCCATCAACACCAGCGCTGATAGACTGCCTGCAAAATAAATGACCAACTAACCTGTGGGGGGGAAAACGAGAGGGGAGGCACAGTCCATGTTGAGAAAATAAAACTTTTGTGGGAGAGTAGTGAGGAATCTGTGAATGAGATGTGAGTGATAAAATTACAAGGTCATCATAAGTCTCTGAAACTGGAAAATAATGAGGAATTTTAGGGAGGAAAAGCATCTATTAAAATCACACACACATTGATGCTTTAACAAACATTAGAAATGCTTATTCCACGTTTACAGTGAGAAAGTTACAGTAAAACTTAGATGGATAGATAGATGGATGGATGGATGGATGGATGGATGGATGGATGGATGGATGGATAGATGGATGGATGGATGGATGGATAGATAGATAGATAGATAGATAGATAGATAGATAGATAGATAGATA
>CALSBV010012215.1:2800950-2816225 GCA_943590825.1 Bovichtus diacanthus | reverse complement strand
ATAGATAGATAGATAGATAGATAGATAGATAGATAGATAGATAGATAATTACCATGCAGACATAAAAGTGATATCATCAAGTATAGGTAACTTCTCCACTATACGATATTTTGTACAATGATTTGTATGAAAGGAGGGGGTGAAACTGGAGGATTTGTGAGTTTTTTGATTTAATTGTAATTTTAAAACAGTCCATGTTGGTGTGTTGTGTTTTAAAATGACAGAAAAATTACAAATGGCTGCTCAGAGGAGCATTTGTCACGAGAGTGCTGCAGCTGCTAGAGCACTTTAATACTCGGGAGTTTATGATCTCCCCCCATTCACCAAAGTGCTTCCATCCCCAGGGGGTCATTACTGGGCTCCCGACTTCATATTGGTACTTAACATTACCAATAAAGGGGATCCAGTGTCATTAAACGGCACTGCGGATTCTTAACTGTTTCTGAGCAGTTGAGGCTGCTGACGGACTTGAATCAGAGGGAGTTAACCCACCAAACACAACACACTTTTTGGCAGATACACACCATTCATGTGTAATCAGACTGTAGTTTATTTTCCAGTTCATAGAAGATTAACACGTGAAAACACGAAGACATGCAGGAGAAGAGGGTGATATTTTCTGCACTGTTGATCAGAGGAACATTTCTGCCTCCAAAAGTTTTGGCACTTTCAACGTGTATCACTTTAACTTGATTTGCATCGCTTTCAAAATATCACCTGACCACATTTGCCTTCAGGGTTCATGAGCGAGACTTATTGGTCTTGCCTCTGGTTGTTGCTATATTTCATATCAAACAGTCTGTTGGGTTTGCAACTGCCAGAGATGTAATCTCTCTCTGCTGTTTGGCACACATAAATTGAGCATAAGGGATCTACCTCTTTAATAACTCCTGCATCAAACCCCAACCTAAAGTATATTTTATAAAGTATAAAGTCTATCTGCTGTCAACTTTTTCAAATTCTTGGCAAGTGTTTCCTGGCTCTTTGTTGCCTCAATATTGCCTGTACTTTTTCTTCTTCTTTTTTGTTTAAATGATATATACACTTGTTTATCCATTAAATAAAATCCCCATAGCACAGGTTTCATTTGTATTTATGCAACAACTTTTTTATAAAGGGTACCGTTCCTTTTATCAGAAAATCCTATTTGACATCAAACAAGTGGCAGAGGTGGCTGTTGCGGTCAAATGCTGCCTGTGTATTATGTAAATACGCATTCAAGCTTTTCAGGAATATGCGTGACGGGCTGCTCAGTGAGTAACGTTTACTGCAGTGTTAGAGATCAGTGATCACACGATGGAATCACACAGGAAGATATGAAGAAAAACAGAAGTTAATTTAGGTATGAAACATTTCTGAGTCATGTTTTACTTTATAAAGAACACTTCTACAACATTTACAAAAACTCTCCCATCCCCAGTAATGCAACATTCTCCATACAAAGATTCATTGTAAAGCATATTAATAATCAGAATTTAAATTGTAAAGTAATGCTTAGTAAAAACAGAGGAAGAAAGCATTTGAAAATATATATTTTTTTAAATACAAAAATAACTATGTTCATGTCAGAAGTGCCTGCATTTAAAATGTATCAAAGAATATGCAGCAAAAAAACAGACCTTGTCAGATGTTTTCCATATACGTAATAGAGATGCAAAATTACAGTAAATAAAAATACCACAAAGTGGAGTTTACACAGCTTTTCACTGATGTCATATTTGAAATTTCGGAGATCTTCATGCGTCTAGATCAGTTGAAGAATCACACACTCTTCTACAGGTTTACTAAATCCTCTAAAATGCTTTAAGATGATGTCTGAAAGTCACTGGTCATAAACAAGACTTCACAGTACAGCACCTTCTGTGACGTTGAAAGTTCATTCATGACCTTTGAATAAATACTTAGCAAAACAAAAATCACAACAAACTTTCTTTTCAACTGCGTCTAACTCTCGATGAAGCCCTTGAGATGTGGTTGCAAGTAAGTGGACCTTGAGTTGACTTTTGTTTTGTCACACCACACGCACACATGTTTGCTTTTTAATTGATTATATGACTTGTGTTCTTGTATTTTGTATATTGTATGCTGTGTTTTTGCTCCTGTGAGCCCCGAGGCTGTTGCTTCTAAATCTCACCTGCACAACTTACTTGTGTGGTTGTTGTTTTCCTGTTGCTTTGTTTGAATGTGCAACCAGATCAAATACAATAGAAATCTCAAATCACATATTTATGAGCCTATTTTGTAAATGATTGGATTGATCTGCAAAGAAACTAATAACTGCAGCAGTCAGATAAATGTAGTAAAAAGGACAATATTTTTCTGTCATAAAATAAAGATGAGTACGGAAAGTCTGAAACATTTGAGAGGTTGTTTTGTGGAGCAATCTGCACTAATTCATGAGCACAATATCTGTCACTGTCGAATAAAAGTGTTTCACAAATCCGTAACATTGTTGGGATCCACATTCAGCGCCTGATGGATACCTTGTTTGTGCAGTAAAGTACACTAAACCCCGCTCCTGTGCCTTTGTGCTCAATCCCCCTGTAGCAAAATGTCAGAGCAGGCTGGCACACGCTCAAAAATAAGATACAATATTGCAGTTTATTAACAACTGAGATGTATTAAAAAGAAAAACTTCTCAGAGGCCACCTCGCCCTATAAAACAACAAGGAATAAAACAGCTCAAGTGTTCCCGTTCAGCGATCATTGTTGACATGACAGCTTATTCTTTTGGCAAGTGCGAGTGAAAAGGGCCTGTTGCATGCTTCTCTGACACTTTTCATTATCACCTGCACAAAAGCAACAGCGAAAGAGGAGGAGGAGGAGGGTGGGAGCGGTGGGGGGGTGAGGCTGACTGTATCCCCACGCTCATTCATCATAGCTGAAGGTATCTGCATCATGCATTAGAGTCAATAAAGCCGAGTGAAACTGGAGCTGATTTCTTGCTAAATTCCGCCATTAGTCACAGGCCCATATTTCAGGATTAGCCAATCCTAAAAGGGTAATTGTTGCAGAGGGGTGGGGGGCTCTTAGGGCTGTCTGACGCCGGGTGCACTCAACCTTTTAAGAGTGTTTGTTTAGGTCGAATTTTCCGTTTTTGTAATTTTTTTTTAAAGTGTTGTCATTCTTACGATTGTCCCAGCTGTAAAATTCCTGAGTTTGTTTGTGGCCCTTTGAGGTTTTGAGAGCAGGGATATCAGAGAAGCTCATGTCAAGGTGATGTTTTAAAAAGTCTAATGGTTACCTTCTAAAAGCAGTACAGGTTTTCCCCCCAGCAGCGCTTAGTGCGGCGTGATCACGTTTCTGCAGCGAGGTGAGGCGTGCAGAAGACAATGTGACGCCGCAGAGCCACTTAAGATCCCCCGCTGATATTTGATAGAAGCCTTTAATCGTTATTTTGGGGCAAAGTGGGACAATGGCGCCTGCAGGAGCACCGCTTTCTTTCTAAAAACTCAAAAAAGTGTCATGCATGTTAAATCGTTTGCAATTTTCAGCACCGGGCTTTAGCCACAAGAGAAGCCGCTGAGAAATAAGCCATTATTTGCAACTCAATCCCGTTTGATTTCTCTCTGCAGTGAAAGGAAATAGTTCCCATTGAGCTCTGTGAAACAAGTAAACCATAACATTTGGTCAGTCTCTCTCGTGTGGTTTCAAGGGAAACCAAAATATCCCGTTCAGAACAGGCTTCCACAGGCTTCACGGTGCACACTGAACTCCTGCTGAACTGGTTGTTAATGATTATAACCCTGATATATGCGGGTATATATGGTAAATGAGGGCACACTTAGGAAACCACAGGGGCCTTGTTATGCTTTTGCTATTTTCTTACAGCTTAAGGAGGTCCACCTGTTCCCCGTTAAGTCACACCATGTTGCTGTTAACTCGGAATATTTTCAAACTAACGCAAAATCAGTGCTGTCAGCGAGTCTGCTCCAGTCGTTCGTTGGGTTAAAGGTTTCATTCAAAAAGAGATGAAAACATTACGCTTCTCCTCCTTTACACGCTATAAACGCTATCCAAGACCAAATCCACCAACAGAATTGAAAGTATGTGTTGTGTAATTGCAAGTTTCACCACATTTGTTGCTTTTTGATTCATGCGTGTGAAGATCTGATGATAAAAAGACTCCATGAACATGAAAATATGTTTCGTGCTTTGACTGTGTTTCTGAAATGCGGTTGCAGTGAAGCCAAATGCTTTCAACGCACTTAATAGGAGAAAAATCTGAAAACTAAAAAAAAAACGTTGTATCCTCGCGAGAGCAGTATTGAGCATCAGGTGAGCTCTCCCCTACGGTACAGCATGTGTTAGCATGTCTGTGCATATAACATACAAACTTGCATATAAACTTTGTACTTTTCATTCTTAAATGAGATCAAATGTGTGTTTGTCTTCTTCCAAAAGCATCCATTAACAAACAGGAACCATCTGACACTCAGGTGTTTCTTTCTTCTTTGGTGTGAACACCGGAGAAGGAAAACTACGGAAACAAGTCCGTCGTGCTTGGATAAAGTTACAGGAACTGAAATCATATTTTAGTTTTTTAATCATTAAATTCACTTGAATATCATTTGCGCCGCATGATGCCAAAGTATTTTCATGTATTTGTGTTGGAAGGAAGACATTTCCATGAAGCTGAAATAATGCATCTGGACGCTGCGAGCCAAACCCCGTCAGACACTATTACCGCTGTAGTTCATCAGTCTGCAGGGGGTTGAAAACATAACATTAACACTTCATAAAAATGACTTGTGGTTTGAATGTAAATCATGAAATACTTGCTGTAGACATTAGTTTGAATGTCAGTTAGCATCCTTTTCAAACTTAAACGTGTACAGTATGTTTCTTTGTCACTTAGTTTCAGCAGACTGTGAATCTTCTTTTATGATTTAGTTTGTCTGAATTTGTCAAAACTTTTTAGATATTTTAGCAGCTTTTTGAAATGTGCACCTGCAGTTTGGAAACAGAAGATTTGGCCTTTTCGAGCTCCGTCTGTGAATCTCAATGCACTGAAAATGTTCTCCTATTTGTAATCAACTTCACCTTTCAGAATTATTATTCTTTTTTTGATTCAAGAAACAACACATTGCCCCATTACTGCCTTAAATGTCTCCGGCAGAGTCGTTTAACTTCTCCTGTACCGTTTGTTATTAGAAACTCACTTATTTTCACATAATCTGTTCTTTAAAACCCTGATGAGAAACATTCAACCTGTACAGTCAAAGGGTTTGATATTAAAACATAACATTTTGAATTGTTCATCTTAATTCCTGCCACCTTTGCAACTGTGATTCAGTTACTTCAGAGTTAAAAGGTTCACATTACTTTGTCTACTCGCTGTGGCTGATATCAACCAAAGAAATTCCTGTTGATATCCGGTCAGCCGACACTCACGCTGTTATATTCTGGCAGCAAATGTGAGATAATCTGGTTACAGTTAGAGTTGACATTCAGCTCCAGTAAGAAGTCAGCATTGGACCATGTTTGAGCCAATTCTGGCATGAGTCTGGTAACCATGCAGCTATGCCAGATTTAGGCCACAAGCTAACCATTTTGGGGAAACTATTAAAACTATCTAAATCAAATCAAATGTAACTGCATTTAATTCAGAAGAAAATAAAACTAATTTTGTCAGAGGTGCAGATGATACACAGAATAAATACAAATAAGAAAAAAATAAAGCAAGGACACAAAAGACAAAGCTGTAAATCTTCATCTTATGTTATGTCCCATACTTCCTTTTTGTAGAGGGTGCTGATGAACACTGTTGGTTACCTGGCATTGTATTATTTCAATATTTTCCTTAATAAAAAACTGAGAGTTGAGCAGTTGTCTGAACATGTCCTCTTCACTACCCTGAGGATAAAGGTAAAAAAACAAAACAATTGAGTTGACACATTTTTTGACATTAATGAATAAAACGGAATTTCTCTGCTGTGTTTAACTGTCAGTAGGCAACTGTGTGTTTTACTCACAGTGTTCACACTTTCCTTTCACCAACAGGTTTCTACTGGTCACATAATCACTGCTCTGACTGTGAAAGTGAATTCCTCCTGATGACTGCAGTGGGCCTGCTATGCTCTGGCTCCGAGCCAGCCCTGTCTACATTTCACTGATGGACTCGCACAGCAATTTGCCTGAACAAACTTATCCCAGCTGTACGGCTCAACCTCTGGAAAACGCATCACTGTGACAATTACAGGCATGTTTGGCTTTTCAGATGGATTTTCAGAGATGTTCCTTCCTGTAACTTGTGTTATTTGAGTCAGAATAAAAATAGAAGCAAACCGACTTATGTCAGCACACCTCTCAGAGACGGCATTCGGCTCATGTGTGAGCTTTTTCCTTTTCAGACAAGTAACACTGAGTTCAGCGGAAACCTGTCAGGAGATGAATAGCAGGGTAATACAGGCTTTGAATGTATTACAAGTGACACCATCATAAATAACTTTTCCATGAGATGGAGCAGACGGTTCTGCTTTTGAAGGTTTTCCGAGAGTTTGATGTCGTCTCTGGATATATAGTTATAAAGCGGTCAAATATAAGCAAACGTGAACTGCAAGAGTCTTTGCTGACCTGCTGGTGTCTGATATGGTTGAATTTGTTGCAACTAACTGCAGTATGAACAGTGGTGGAATATAACTAAGTACATTTACTCAAGTACTGCACTTAAGTACTTCCATTTTAAGATACTTTATACTTCTACTTCACAACAATTTAGAATAAATATTGTACTTTTTACTAGCTTTTTTGAAAACTTAATTACTAGTTGTTTTTTTACATGAAAACAATACAGTATATGATATGATGCAGTGCGGTGCTACTAATCTACCCAGTATAGAACGTATCTAAAATTGCCTCCACATTGTTGAACTGCAACCCTTTGAATTCTCTTACATGTATCTGCTCGTGATAAAAACAGAATAATATAATATTCTATAATAAAAACAATACACTGAAATTGGCTATTCTGCATGATGAATACGTTTAATTTTGATAATACAAGTACATTTACTTTTGTACTTTAACTTAAATAACATTTTCAATAAAGGAATTTTACTTGTAACGGAGTATTTTTACACCGTGGTATTTTTACCTGGGTGACATCACATAGAGTAATGTACAAGTGGGTCAAATTTGTACAGTAGTTGAGTAAAATACGTATACTTTGCAAAGTAACTCGAAACTATTGCTGTCAAATGACTGTAGTAGAGTAAAAAGTACAATATTTGCCTTTGAAATGTAATGGAAAATAAGTAAAAAAGAGGCACAATATGGACATACTATAACATACATATTAACATAAGTTAATACTTCAGTAAATGTACTGTGTTACTTTCCACCACCGCCTATTGTAAACATTTCACCACAGCCTTGAATGAAAACAAAAAGAGTCGACAGTAACACAGACAGAGACGGTGTCTTATGGCAATCAAAGCTAAATGTATCAGCTCACACTTAACATCACTGACTCTGAATGTTCCTCCCCTGCTTAATGCCATAACAAAACCCGAGTCTGACAAATATGACAGGTCAATCTGTTTGCGAGCGACAACAAGTCATCACAAGATTCCTCTCCAGGGTGAAAAAGTTACATACACATCTGCTCTGAGAGAGAGAGGGAGGGAGAGAGAGACAGAGACAGAGAGAGGGAGAGAGAGAGAGAGAGAGAGAGAGAGAGAGACGGAGAGAGAGAGAGACAGAGAGACAGAGACAGAGAGACAGAGAGACAGAGAGAGGGAGAGAGAGAGAGAGAGACAGAGAGAGACAGAGAGAGAGACAGAGAGAGAGAGAAAGAGAGACAGAGAGAGAGAGACAGAGAGAGGGAGAGAGAGAGAGAGAGACAGAGAGAGACAGAGAGAGAGACAGAGAGAGACAGAGAGAGAGACAGAGAGAGAGACAGAGAGAGAGACAGAGAGAGAGACAGAGAGACAGAGAGAGACAGAGAGAGAGACAGAGATGGGAGCCTTTTCAATGTGCGGCGGAGGCCTTTAACTTTCAGGTTGGAGAATGGCGGGGGGATTTGTATTGTGAAAGGCCAGAGAGGAGAGAGGTGGGGCACTTTGACAAGCTCTTTGTGAGCAGAGGAATCACATATTAATTGCAGCGCAGGGCGGCTGCCTTCGCTGTCAATGGGCTTTAAGTCTGCAATGCCAGGTGAAATACCACAGGCTTGAATTCAACAACTAAATACTTATCTCATTTATTGTTCTTCTTAAAGTGAGTGCTGAGTCCGCTGTGAAAAGATGTATCTGAAGGCAGCGCTGTGTCAAAAACACGTCTGTCGTTACCTCAGTAATGGGTTAAGCCTCGATACCTGTCAAAATAGCACAGGGTTGACAAAACATACATCATCTTCTTACACACTGTTAACTCCGATAAGAATGGTGGGCTTTACAGCAAGTGATAACCTGTATGAATACCTAATACAAATACACAATACAAAGCAAAGCAAGTTGAAGAATCACCAAAGTGCCACTTTTTTGTTCTCTTCAGTTCACTTTATAATGCAAAATACACAAAGAAAGCACAGAACTGAACAAAATGAGATTTAAAAAAATATTTTTTAAAAAGATGATACAATCAGAAAAATTCTAAATATGTCCAAGATGTGCAAAAACTCTCTAAATTAGGAAAGAAAATTAAGGAAAAATAAATACTTTTTAAAACCCCTACAGACAGAGACAAACAAACCCAGAACCAGTCAGACAACAGACTGTTCGACACACAAAGGGAGAGGAGTTTACACAGAGGTCAGAATCCATGTGAAAATATACTACATAATACCACAGTATATCATTTCTGTCAAGATGGTCAAACAAAGGAGGCCAAATCTTTAGTTAAAGTTCCAGACTGATGTACTGTGGTTCTGCTCAAACACAGTCTGTGTGTCTAACAAAACTGCACTTTGAAAGATTTTTTTGGCAAACATCTGCATATCTATATGCAACAAGCTCCGGCCAAGAAATGCTAAATGAAATATACATTTCATGAAGTTGTATATACACGGATACTATGCACGTTTTTCATTGATGAACTGCTTACCGGTGAATACTTTACTGACTTAAACATCTTCAAAGAATATAAATAGTTGCTTTGTTGCTAAGATCTAGATGGGAAGCTTGATGACACTCTTACGTTGGGCCCAGTAGCTTGTTAGCTTAGCTTAGCACAAAGACTGGAAACAGGGGGAAACAGCTAGCCTAGTTCTGTCCAAAGTTACCACAATCCACCTACCAGCACCCCTAAATCTTGTTTGTGTATAATACCACAAAACAAAATGCCCAGTAACTTGTTACTTAAACAGTTTTTGTATATTGTGCCACGGTAGCTCACTTGGTAGAGCGGGCGTCCATTTACTGAGGTTTAAATCCAACACGTGGCAATTTGTCATCCTCTCTCTCTCCACCTTTCCATCTACAGTATCTGTACTATCCAAAAAAGGCAAGAAAGCCGAAATCTTTCAAAAGAAATTTATAAAACGTTTTTTGAAATCTTAGATTGAAAGTGTTTTTCTATCCACCTGTTCTTATGCGCACTTTCAATAAGAAAATACTTGAGTGAAAAAGAAATATCACAATAACAGTCAAATAGTCAAATTATGGATTTGGATTTGGATGGAAACTTGTCTAAGAGACAATTTCAAGACTAAAATAGACATAAAACAGTGTCCACAGCAATACTGATGTATAAACCAAAGCCTGACGATAAACAGAGATGTAGATATTTTTGCAGGAGTTTAAAACAAATCATTTTAATATTAAAATGATGTGTTTAAATAAGGGCTCATTGCACACTGTATACAGTACATTGTACATTGTGTAGTTAGCAAATAAATGTTATGGGAGGTAGGAGAACGAGCGATGTCCTGAGAAGTATGTTTCAGCTGCTACACTTCCAATAGACATGTTGATCTTTGACATCTTACTTCCAAACCGCTGCAGGTCAAAGAGCAGGAAAACAGAACAGGAGCAGCTATCCATTTGAATTGTAATTTGTAAATTGTAATTTTTTAATTATCATGGATTCCTTCTGTAATAGTATTTTGGACGATTTAGGGATAGAAAATGACTGAAAGTGTCCATCGTTAAAACGTTTCACGCTAAATGTTGTCAGTGGAAATAAGCAATTAGTCCCAGCATGCCGCACATACCATAGTATATCATCCCTGGGCTTCTTAAATCTTCTTTCTGCACCAATATACAAAGGAACTACAAGACAAAAACACTTTTGTACATTTTCTCCTTTAACACTGGGTACTCACATTCCTTTTACAAATACAGTTCGACATATTGTACCCTTCTTTACATCTTAACACCACTAACCCCACTCCTGTGGATGTGGTTAAGATGAAGTGGTCTTAACAGCTCACAGATGCTCACAGATGCTCACCATGCGTTGATGGTGGGCAGGTATTCAGGGTTGACTTCACCCCCCTCACCCCCCCACCCCCCTGCTTTCCTGAGCTGCAGCGATTCACTGTGACAAGTTCAAAACACATGCTGGCGTTACACTTTCAGCTACAAGTTGAAAGGGCTGGAAACACATTTGGGTGAAAAAGAGCCAAACTAACCATTCTGCCCTGTTTCATCTGTTTCATCCAATTCCAACCGCCGGTGAAAGAAGAGGACACAGCTCAATTACAGATGTCATTAACAGGCGTGTATCAAAAGCAGTTACTTTTTTGAAGTACAACACATTTTTCTAAAGTTTTGTTTCTGCACTTCGCTTGTCAATCAAACAGTTCGGGGCAGAATTACGATGTCTTTTTCCTTCTGTTGATGAAGTTTGAGAGTCAGCAGTTGGAAGTTGGTTAAATTCCGAGGAATTAATCCCCCCTTAATACATAGCACGTACTGTAAGAGTGTTGGGGTGTCGGAGCAACACTGGTGGAAAAATCTAATATTTTACTTAAGTAAAAGTAGCAATACTAAAGTGTAGAAACACTCAGTTACAAATAAAAGACAAATACAAAATTGTACACGAGTTAAAGTAGCCTAAAAAGTATTAGAATCAATTGAATTGAATTAAAGGATTATAATTATTGATGCATTTTTGCTCATTTGTATTATTTATTGCTGGGCATCTTGTGAATTCCCCCCCCAGGGATCAATAAAGTTTTATCTTAACCCAAAACTTAAATCATAATCCATTTGTTGATTATATGTTCTATTACTGAATCTGCATTTGCAAAGTGACCTGTAACTAAAGCTGTTAAAAAATCGTAGTGCAGTAAAAAGTACAATATTTGTAGTGGAGTGGTATAAAGTAGCAGTACGAGAGTAAGTGTTGATGCATTAAAACTAATGCAAACGTCATTTCAGAGCTCTGCTTGCTCTGCTTCAGGCTCTCGGAGGGTTTTACAAATATGAAGCCTTTGGAACAAGAACATCAGAAAGAACAATAATGGACCTTGTTTGCAGTCCCAAGTGTCATGTTAAAATGTTATAATGCTGGTCCATTGGAAACAATGCTTTCTGGGCTGCATGAGGACAAATTGGCAGCAAGACATCTCTCTTAATACATTTAGGGTTGAGCCAAGGAGGCTGTTGCTACGGATGCACCAGTCTCCTTTACTGTCTCCGTGGAGAGCTCCGCAGATGTCTCAGCCAATGTTCAACAAACATTTAAGTAACGGAGTCCACTATGACTCTTGTCCATTGGGAACAAATTAGGAAGTAATGTGATGTTGTTTTAGAGCCACGGAGGGAGGCTTCCTGTTTCTTGCCGCGAGTAAGTCATTTGTGTACCTAAACCTAACCACACCTTAACCATAGTGGAGGAGAAAACTGTTTCTTTGATCTTGAATTTTGGAAGGCACCAACAAAGGTCCTGCCGTCCTGCCGGTGGGGACATCAGATATACAGTATGTGTCGTTCTGGGAGGAAGACAAACAAACACATTTTGTCGTTTCATTTTTAGGACTTGTTGATTCTTTGATAGCACAAAGCAAGGTTGCCAGTTATTTACACAAAACGGTTGCATAGTTTCTGTCAAAATGCTCAACATTGTGTGCAGAGTGCTCATATCATCTGATAATCAACATCTGTGCTTATGTGTAGTCTGTCAGAAGATATTATCAGCCAGGGTTATCCCTGATTATCGTGAGCTGCTGCTTTGGTCCGGCCCGGGCCACCAGATGCCAGGCAGGTTGTAATATTAAACAGCGTTCTTTAACAACGAATGGCAGAACACCTGCAACAAAACTACAAAGGCACTTCCTCTGACAGCATTTCCTCTCTTTTCAGCCTCCTGCATGACCCCAGCACCATCTTGGAAAAAGATCTCAGCGTTCGTTTCTGTGGACCAGACGCCGTCCCTCGAGAGAGCTCAAAAGCAGCTCTCGCAAATTGAGCACTGGCAGGAAGAAATTGGGGTGGAGTGATGGAGGAGGGCACGGTGCACCTGCCCGTAAATCTTGCAGAGGTTTTCCTTTCACGAGAAGCACTTGAAGAGAGAAATAACAAACACTGGTCAGAGGGCCAGGGGATAAAGCAGAGAGCCAAGAATGATGTTTAGGAAATCTTTTACTGAAACGACACAACAGCCAGGGCCAAAGTGGACACCTCTGAGATCCAAAAGTCAACCATGGTCTGTCTGAATGTGGATTGCTCTTGAAATGTTATACCCCATAACTTTGAGGATGACTATCAGATAGGCTTTTTAAAGAAATGTTGACATAGTGGTAAAAGTTGTATAAAAAAATAATGATTTCTGAATTTCATTTATTCATTTTGTTTGTATTTATTAGGAACGGCTGTTATTTTCCTACTATCCTACAAATCAAAATGTCCTCTGTGAATAAAGGCCTTTAGCGAGCCATCTTGACAGTTCTGTTCTTTGAGGGGATGGAGAGTCGCGCAGCAGGACTCCAGGCTCGGGCCCACCTCCTCCATCGGACCCTTTACGGTCCCGAGCTTGGAGAAGGACGTGACGTATGAAGTTGTGTACACCAGAGGCGATCATCAAGATACAATGGTATGCATTCATTAGTTTAAGCCACAAGACCTCCACCAATAACAACTATTTAAATAACAAAATGTTAATATTTTGATATAAATGTAACTACTGTAAAATGTTATGGATCTACAGTATGACTGTGGGAAAACTAGAAACACATCTAATTAAACTGCAACATACTCATCAAGCATATATGCTAGTATTTACTCGTAGTAAATATGGCCTCTTTATTATTTCGATGCCGGCTGTCTTCCTTGGTTAAACATTCACTCCATCATCTGACTCAAATATAAAATAAGTGCACCACAATGCAAGCATTGGTTATTCAAATGAGACTCTCAAATAACACAGGGAGAAAGCAAACAGCTCGCTGACAAATGTGGCTCATGTAAAACTAATTATAACACTCCCTGTGTTTGCACACACCTGTGGATAGCAACACAGTGCATGTGCACCTGCATAAGTGTGTGTCTCTATCTGTGTGTATGTCTGCCCGTTGTCCATAAGTGTGTGTCTGATGCTTGACAGTAAAACTAAATCCAGAAAAAAAACATCTTTGCAAAGCTCCTACATATCATTCAATACAAATATCATATAATACATGCGATAAATAATACAGAGTTTTTATTTCAATATTTCATAGTTGACAAAAATGTAGTACTACACAATTGTTCAAATAAATTATGTTAAAAAGTTTGTGCCAGGAATATCTTTATTTAAGAGATATACTAAATAACAAATGTCCCTTATTGGTACTTTATTTGTTACTTTATTCATACAGGGATAAAAGTGATTTTTTTATTGTACAAATTATAGCTAACTTCCATGTGTTATAATGGGGCATCACTTATTAGTCAATGTGAACGGGAGTATTTTGTGCATATTTATTATATTTTTACATGAATTTTGTAACACATTTTATTGTATTTTTACAGTCTTATTAACAACTAGCCAAGGACAAGATATACAAATTAGCTTTTTAGCCTAATTTATTATCAAATACAAAAATTTAAAAAATATTAATTTTAACATTACAGAATTTAATCCATAAATAAATTGATTAATCATTCCATCCATAAAGTATCAAAGAGAATGTCAATTGCCCATCAAAAGCTGTCCCAAACCCGCTTACCCCCCCAAAAAAGAGTTTTATAATGATATACTGTAATATGTAGTAAAGCTATTTAATATTACCAATAATTCAATCATGATTGCTCTACAAATGAACAAAATGACTTATGCATTGCTGTCTAAATTCTAATGAATTGGTTATAATCGCTTCATTCAGTTAGGAATGTCCATAAATGACATAGAGCATATACAAAAGTACAAATAATATCAGAAAACATTATTTTCTTAGGTCAAATTTGTTATAATTAACTTGAAAAGCTACCAAATTACTTTCTGTTGCAAAAATAATAAATTATTGAACAAATAATTTTTCTCTGTGGGATGAATTTAAATAATATAATAACAAGAAAATACAAAAGAAAGACCCATAAGAAAGATGGGAATTTTGTTACATTATTATTTCTTCGTCCACCAATTCATTTAATGTTTCCTTTCTAGAAACAAATGCACGAGGGGTTTTATCAAATAAAAAGAGAGGGAAGAGGGATGCATTCAAGGCACCTTCTTTGCACCAGTAAATGAGTGATCCATTGTTCAGTCTTCCATTTAAAAACCTGAAGACTTTGAATAAAATGTCACGCCAGTGGTTCACCGGAGCCTTTTACGGAGGGTTTCAAGGTGAATGGAAGCCACAACCACTAGGCCTTTCACTGCCAAATGACTGCGGCCGAGCCCTTTCCTGGCTCGCTGAATTTCAAGGGGGGGGGGGCGCGATGGCTTTCACCACAAAGTTAATTAGGTTTGTTTATTTGGATAAAATTTACATTCAGGAACCCTGTCCTTTATGGAGAAATATAAGAAAGGGCAGAATTGTTGAGGAGGGGAAGCTAAGATCAAAGTTTAAATGTGAGAATTTGTTTATTAATATGTGTGGTATTCAAATGATGGGCTGTCAGGCTGGAGTGCTTTAAATGTCTTACAAGGTCAAACAAGTGTCATCGCAGATAGATAGAAGACAGATGGACGGGCGGACGAAAGGAAGGACGGATGGATGGACGGACGGACGGATGGATGGATGGATGGATGGATGGACGGATGGACGGATGGACGGATGGACGGATGGATGGATGGATGGATGGATGGGTGGACGGACGGATGGACGGACGGACGGATGGACGGATGGACGGATGGATGGATAGACAGACAGACAGACAGACAGACAGACAGACAGACAGACAGACAGA
>CALSBV010012215.1:2753016-2791660 GCA_943590825.1 Bovichtus diacanthus | reverse complement strand
GTGTGTGTGTGTGTGTGTGTGTGTGTGTGTGTGTGTGTGTGTGTGTGGATGAGCTTACCCCCGACGTAGAGGAGAGGCTGGAGCGTGAAAATAAATAAAAAAGTACCCATAAAAGAACCGATAAAGCTGGAGCTTATCAATACTCAGGTCTTTAATTTTGTCCCGGGGCCAGGCTTCGGTACCTATCCTTATACATGTTAATTTTATAATGTAAAACACATTTTGTGTTGGAGTTCCTACGGTCTTTGGTATAGTTTCTGTGCACACACAACACAACTCACTGATATTGCTGTGATATTCGCACAGGCTGAATCATTTTCTGAAGACAGACACAGATGTAGATGGAGATGAGAGGAATGCTCACAGGCCTTCTTGCAGTGACTTGTTTACCTTCATATAACTTCCAAGGCTCTTGTTTTGATGATCTGTTCTTCATGCTCTCAGATCACCCATGACAAGCCGCATTGGTCAAGAAGTGCTAAGAGAGCAGGGAGAGCCGACCTCTCTTCACCGTGTCCGTCCAATTAGGCCGTCTGAACATGCAGCACCCCTGTGATACTGAAGGGGAAAAAACATCTACATTGATTTATGGATAAACATCTGAGGCACCTGACAGTTGAGTCATCAAAACAATAGAGTGAGGGTTTATAAATTATTATCCAACGTTCCCCTCGGGCTAGTATGAGGTGAGGGTAAGCTACATGAGAATACTACAAAATATGTACTGTTTAGTATCTCCGTCTGCTCTCCTGAACAACCTGCGATGACAAAGAAATATCAGCAGGTGTTGTTGAATTGTAATGAGTGAAACAAAGTAAACACCTCGCAGCGTACCTGCAATAGATTACAGCAAACAGAAACGTGGGAGCAGGCCAAGGCTAAGTTTTTATAGTTTATAGTTGAACAAAGATGCTCATCTGCCTGAGGATGAGCCCTCCAAAAACTTTACTAGCGCTTTAAATCTTACTCAAACTATAACTTCATAACGTAGGAACAGTTGGTAACCAGCACTAAAAAGAGACCTCATGAAGTGATTGTGTATCATACCCTACATTAGTGTTTCCCATTTATTAGGGTAAATACTTCTTTGCTAAAAAATGAAGGTTTTATATGGCTAGGTTATTCATACAAAAGATTAAATCAATATATCGCAGATTTATTTCCAATATAGAATCAGTTATTGCGATACTGGATTGTTGAGGCGGATAGTGATATCAATATTTGGTTGTCTAAATGATGATGGATTTTCTCAAAAGTTTATTTAAAATGTTGTTTAATGCAGCTGGGGACCTTTGTTGCATATCATACCCCTCGCTCTCCCCTTGTCTACGGCCTTTCTATATACTGTCCGATTCAATAAACACAAAAATAGCAAGCCTTGATATTTTTGCTGACGCTTGGGTAAACAAGGAAACTGCGCTTCACAAAACTCTTGCTGATTTACTTTGAATTATTATCTCTTTGTAGTCAGAATGTTCGGCTCAATTAATTCAGTGCAGAACAACTTTAGTCATCCTTTTCTAGGGCAATTGTGTATGACAGCGTGCACACATGGATTAACATTCTTGTCTTGTCTTTTTCTGGGATGATGCAGTTCTGCCATCAAGACTGCGGAGGTTGAGAAAAGTACATCATCCCAAATTAGCATTTATTATGTCAAATCAAGTCAATTTTATTTGTATAGCAAATTTCATACACGTGTAATCTCAATGTAGTAAAACATAATGAGATAGAAATTAATTTGCCAACCATATAACACACACACCCACATACATAAAATACACATTTTTATAACCCATGTCCTATTTCTACTGCATTCACACATGGGCTACAGCAGACGCACGCACGCACGCACACACACACGCACACACACACACACACACAGAGCGAAGACAGCGAACAGCAGAGCGGGCAGGCCGTGCTGGAGACATGGGAGTGAAACAAGTGATGTAAAGATTACTCGAGTTGACGACGACTACGCTCGTTACGTTAAGTGCAATAAAAGACAGAAGTCGGAAGACACATGTTCGCTGATCTCAGGGATCTGATTGGGCTATAACCAGTGAGCAGGTCGGAAATATATTTAGGAGCCATACCATTTGGGGCCTTGTAGACAAGCAGTTATTCTTAAAAATCAATTATATACTGTACTATACTATACTATACTATACTATACTGTCAGTGCAGTGTTTTCAGGTGTTATGTGTTTTTTTTTTTCTTAGTCCCAGTTAGCACTATGGCTGCAGCATTCGGAATGAGCTAAAGCCAAAAAGGGCATTACAGTAATCTAATCTGCTGGAGATGACTGCATGGACCAATGTTTTCTGAGTCAGACTGTGACAGGAAGCTCCTAACTTTGGAAATGTTTGGTAGAAAGCTGTTTTCGTAATAGCGGTGATGTGTTGCTGGAAGTTAAATTTGGTATCAATATTAACACCCAGGTTTCTGACATGCTCACTGAGCTTCAGAGAAAATGATGATAACATGGATACAATCTCCAGGCTTTGCACTTTTAGGCCTACTGTCGGAATCTTCAGTTTTCTTCTTTGTTAAGTTGTAGTTAGTTTTGAGACATCCAGTGGTTGATGCCATCAATGCATCTGAAAAGATCATTTACAGGACTGAGGGTGTCTAAGGAGAGTGAGAGTATTTCCACGGTAGTTGTTGCAGTTTGATTGACCATTTTCATAATGTTCTCCAGGTTGCAGGCTCGGATTGCACATCGAATCCAGGAACTGGAGAGTTTGCCAGGCTCTCTGCCTCCCGACCTGAGGACTAAAGCCACAGTGGAGCTCAAGGCACTGCGTCTGCTCAACTTCCAGCGGCAGGTACACAGCAGTTGCTATGTTTCATGGTCAATGTGACTGCACAAAATATTACTTTACCAAGAATAACTCAAGTTGAGGGAGATCAATCATTGACACATTGGTGATTTCCCCATTGACATTGAATCCACACAATAGGTGTTAGATATCTGGCCTTTGTTTACGCTTAATTAACTATTTAAGTTCCGCAGGAGCCAAAAGGGATGAAAGAGTGATACAAAATTAATTTTTTCTGTATAATAATCTAAATAAAACACATTTGTATTCTAGTAGATAGTAGTTGTTGAAACACGTAACTGACATTGTGGCAGTCCTTGCTGTGAGTCTCTCCAATTTCAGCTGCATGTATTAGATATTCCAAAATAACCTAATGCACATCATGTAAAATAGTCATTTACAGGGTTCCCAAGTATTATGGAAAATAGTTGACCAATTTTCTAGTCATTGAAAACGAATGGAACACTGGAAAGTTTTTCTGTTGTCCTGGAAAACAATTTCAACATTATGCTATTTTCCTTTAGCTGAGAATAAACTACTAGGCTATCTGTCAGAGCTCCCCAAAAACAGATAACATTGAAACGGCTAAATTATGTTCAGGATGAACATGAAATGTTTAACTTTTGTAGTGCCAGCTCACAATGGGTGTGATTAGCCTTGTTAAAAACTCCACTAAATATCACTAGTAAAGGGAAAATAGTGTTTGGTGCGATACCTGTCTGTCATACCAGCTAGATCGTCACTGAAAATGTTCTGGAAAAAGTTCTCTAGAAAAGAGTGATAACCCTGATTTAATTTAATGGATCTCATTTTGCTTTCTGCCTAAATGTACTTCCACATTTTGTAATATCTTCAGCAGCAACCCCACATTGTCACAATACGTTTTTAGGAAAATAACTTCCAAATTGTTGTTAATTGGATGTTTCAGGCCATCAAAAAATGTAATAATGTCTCACAAGCTGCAGTTTGATGTAATATTTGCCACCTCTGCTTACTGTTTAAGTTTACATGATTACATGTCCAGTTCCGACATTATTGATATTCCTAATCCATGCATATCTCCAGCTGAGACAGGACGTGGTGGCATGTATGAGGCGAGACACGACCCTGGAGACGGCCCTCAACTCGAAGGCTTACAGACGCAGCAAGCGGCAGACGCTGCGGGAGGCACGCATGACCGAGAAGCTGGAGAAGCAGCAGAAGCTCGAGCAGGAGAAGAAGCGCAGACAGAAACATCAGGTGATCCACACTAGTGTTTATAATAAAGTTCTGAGAAGGGCAGTGTGTCGGGGATGGTTTCAGGGTTTCCCTACAGAAATGGTCCGGTGTAGTTATTGAAGAGTATTGAAACAGTGCAGCAGCAGCACTGTTTTCCAACATGTGTTTTTCTAGTTCTGGAAACAAGAGCTGTCAAGATTTGGATAGAAAATGTAATTGTGAATCACTTTTGCTTTGAGCTGATGTTTAAAGAAAAACTGAAGACTTTCACCAAATGTTTTCTGCAAGCTGCATTTTAAGAAGTTAAGATGAAGGAGAGAAACATTAAAACAGACATCAGCTGTCTATTTCTTAAAAGTCGACATCTGCCGTCAAAATAAGATTTAACAATGTCAGAAAGCTGAAGGCTTGTAAGGCAGCAGCATCCACCTGCGTGTTGACAAAGAAAGTAGAGTCTGGCAACACAGCACTTACATAGTTTCTCTTGTGTGCCATGTTGTCAAAGTTGCATTTTGACTTTTTTGACGTTTTCTCTTTTTCAGGAATATCTCAACAGTATCCTTCAGCATGCGAAGGACTTCAAAGAGTATCACCGCTCAGTGTCCGGTAAAATGCAGAAACTCACCAGAGCTATCGCCACCTGGCACACCAACACAGAGCGGGAGCAGAAGAAGGAGACCGAGAGAATCGAGAAGGAGAGGATGAGGAGACTCATGGTGAGGAAAATCCAAAATATGTATGATATCACAGCTTCAGACACACAGAGCAAACTTTTACAAACATCCTATTAATACAGTATATTATAGATCCAAAGCACTTCTTATGTCACAAAAGCTTCCTACCAGAACGCCGGCGTCCCACTTCCTGCAAATCAACACTTCATTTGCCCCGGCCCATACAAGCAAAATGTGATGCCATGCTTTCTTGTAACCCTTCCTTGTGTGTTATTATGACAATCCAATCGCCATGTGAGCGTCACTTTTTGGTTGTGTCCCATTCTACTTAATGTCACAAGAGGCTGTGAAGAGCTCACTGAATATTATTTATTGGTTATGATGCTTTTGTAAATAATTCACGTTCTAGTAGTTGACCACTGAGCCCTATGAAGTCAGAAAGGTTAGTGACCTGGATTGATGTGAGTAAAAGTTACTCAATCTTTGTTGTATATGTAATCAATTTTCGCCCATTCTATTTATTATTATTTATTTATTATTAGGCGAACCTAAACTCTGCATCTTTATATAATCCATCATAAACTATGTACATCGAATGTTTTGTTCATGTCAAATAGTCCTACTTATTCTGAATATTCTGAATCTGAATATTTGAATATCTGACTAATGAGAGACTTTGAGAGGCTGTTAAATGTAAATAGTAGAAAAACGCAGCTTTGACCTGGGACTGAAAGGCTTTTTCTTTCAGATGATTTAAAAGTCGAGTTACTGAACATATACAGTGTGCACCTAAATAGGGACGTATCAATCCTACTTTTTCTATCCTAGTACCAACTCAGTCAGGGCATTGCTTATAACAAACACTTTTCTTTTTCAATCTAACATTTGTATATATCACTATATAGAATTCATTGTAACCGTTCTTTCACATGTAAGGTCAATTTAATGACTAACTAGAATAGATGCGTGTTCGTATGGATTTTATTTTTGCTAAAACGTTTGATTCTTTCGAAGTCACAGTTCATGATCCGAGGCACCTGTCTATAAGACTTATTGGAGCTTTGTAGTAATTGTGACTAGGAAACAATATTCAATGTGTACAGGTGTCTTGCTGATAACTGATCCATTTAATACTGTCAGTATGTGCGCTGACACTGATTTAATATATATTGGATTGATGCATTAGCACAATAGAGCTGCTCTAGTTATATAAAGCTTAGACTTACTGGCTTTGAATGAATATTATCAGGCTGTAGAATATATATATGGTTGTTATCCTCAAGAAGCTCTGGTCGTCTTCCACCATTAAACTCCTGTCCCCCATTCAGGCAGAAGATGAGGAAGGCTACCGAAAGCTAATTGATCAAAAGAAGGACAAGCGTCTGGCCTACCTGCTGCAGCAGACGGATGAATACGTGGCCAACCTTACCACCCTGGTGTACGAACACAAAGCTGCCCAAGCTGCCAAGGACAAGAAGAAGAAGAAGAAGAAAAAGAAGGTAGGAAGAGAAACGGTCAAGTGGGGATTCTTCTACTAGTTTCTGAAAAGCAAAGTTGTGCTCCAAGGTTTTACCTTTTTTATATTGCATGAAAAACACAAACATGAAAAGAGCAAAACCAGCAGTGTGTTAGTCCGTCTCTCAGCACTTTCTGGCTTCTTAGCCTTGTGTGTGCCACTTAACGTCGAACCTCTTCTTCTCTCTACAGAAGAAATAAAACTTTTTAAATGGGTTATAAATAGTATAGTTTTATTTTTACTGGAGCTTGACCAAAGTAGTAAATAGTGTTTGGCGATTGCCGATTTATTCGTGCAGTTGTGTGTGGACATTTAATTAGCAAAATAAAAAATATCGGCCAAAAAATACAACAACTGGTGATGTACTCACCGATAGTTGATACATTCGTCCAATCACCCAACCCCAGCAGCAAATACATTTTTGCTCAAAACACAGTATAGTGAGGGTGGTGCTGGGTTTCTATCTTTACATAAAGTCAATCAAATATTCCCTATGAACACCGACCACTGCGTTTTTACTGCAACACGAATTGTGCTTTAAAATCACCTTAATCTCATGGTTCATTATTTTCTTTATTTCAAGCCTGTCCCTGATGACACTGTGGTGATTGTCAAACTTTATTTGAAGTTGTGACATCATTTCACACCTTCTTTCAGAGAGGCAGAACTGATCAGTGAACTCATCCGCTGTCGTCTTTGACTGGAACAAACACCTGCAGACAGACTGAGATCTCTGATGTTAGACATTTAAAGAGGCTCTCTGTGTGACCGCATACTGTGTCAACTCAGTTGAGCATGTGTGATGATTATCCTGGGAATGGCACCTAAGAAAAACACAACACAGTACCCTACATGAGCCTTGATAATCCCGCTGGAGAGCTCTTTGTTGCTCTTTAACAGCGTAATGGAGGAAACCATGCCATTATAGAGCCACCGTTATTAATGAGAGATTATGTAATGCTATACTTCAAACATATCCTCCTGTTATATAGAATAACAACATTTGTAATGAAATGTCAGCTAATTGGTGTCATGTCTTTGTCCAGAAGGTGGATGGAGACGGTGAAGGCACCAGCGCCATTGGACCTGATGGAGAGGTGAGCTGCAGAGTTTTCCTTTTTTGTTGTAGTTTTTTTCCACTTGGTAATTTAATATTGTGTACCTGCTGTGTAACTGCCTGTTCTGAAGCTGCTATAATCATTGTTTTTATAATAACAATGTGAAAATAGTGTGACAATGTGAACCTACAGAAAGTTATCAGCTGAATCTGCAGCTCCCCTTGACTTTACAGAGCTTTATAGTTTCAGCTCATTGTTTAGCTGTCCGGCTGCAGCTTCACTGTTTTAGTTCACTCTTCCGGCTTTCATAGCATCGTTTCTGGCTGCAGCAGGCAGCTGTTTTCACTGTAAAAGCGGTAAAAACCCAATGTTCACAACCTGCTTAGCAGCAAACAGCATATAGATGTGTAAGAGACTAACTGGTGAACACAGTGGAGTGTGAAGCAGCTAAAGAGCCAGATATTCCCTCAGGAGCTGGTAGGGACTAAAACAGAGCTGAAAGAGAGCGATGATTGGACTTACATTCATCAGTTGGAGACAAACATAACTCCACATGATTGATAATGTTGGATATGTAAATAAGCAACTGTTTACGTACAAGTTCAACATATCAACATAAAAGTGAATTATATATTAATGTTGTGTCCACTTCTTTGCCCCTAAGTGTACAAAAAATCCCAGCTATCAGTTATTTTTAAAGGGCTTTTAACATTTTACATTCCTACCTGATTTATAGATGGATCGTTCTTTGAGGATATTTAACTATCCAGCAAATCTCGTGGTGATATTTACTGCTCTGCTGCTTTAACTGAGACAGTTATTATGGCTGTTGTGAAATCAAACCTGCACTTAAACTCAGTCTTCCAAATGTGCTCTGGCAGAAATAAAAAAGAAAACATCAGATCAAACAGTAATTATCCTTTCAGAGGCTGAATGAACCCTAGGTGATAGTACAACCAAAGCAAATTGCACCTCTTGTAAATAATGCAACAAACAAACAAATTGAAATCAGCAGTGTTTGTTCTCCCTCACAGCGTCCCTCAGCTTTTAATTAAGCTTATTCCCTCTTTTGTCTCCTGTCAGAAATGGATACGCTAAGGCCTTGATGGTCAATTTTGGAGTAAAAACACTCATTAATGCCTTAGCAGGTCTTTATCTTTAAAGGGGAAGTTTGGAGTCCCAAATGTTGGATTCTAATGAATTGGGTCGTGATGGGTTTGGAAATGGCATTCATTATCCCTCCTAGTACCATTAAAAACAGTCAGTGAATCAGGGGACATAACTTAAAAATGATGTTGATCTGATTTGGAATACAGACAGAAACACAGGCCATTGTCCAGATCATTTCTGCTTTATTGTCATCATGATGCCATTTTGAGGTGAGGTCAGCTTGGGTTGGGAAGTCGTCTATAGTTTCCTATCATCACACTGTTTTTATCAGAGGTCGGCAAGAGGCGATCCAGTTGCCTTTGGCAGCAGATGCGGGATCCTCTGACTTTTTCTGCGATCACTCATTTTAAATGCCAATATAGCCAATCTCACAGCACAGATGCTGTCATTCAGGCTCAAAGAGACCGTCTCCCTCCCTCTGTCTCTTTCTGCTATTACAAACAAAAGAAACTAGTGTTGCTGTTAAGTCAAAGCCAGCAACAAATGAAATGCATAATTAAAAATGTTTTTAAAGTCAACTTTCAATAATTACAGGCAGTTATATACATTGTTTCACAAGTGAATTTCCTGCTTCACACGCGAGGGAATACGGGAAAAAATAGAATAAAGATGGCGAAGCTAGCGGGATGCAGAGCAGAAGTTTGGTTAGCAGGCATATGGAGGTGTTGGGTTTTGTCAGATGGCACAGCACCCTTGTGGGGTTTTGAAGATGATTTGTGGAGATATTCCAGTTCTCATGTCCGAACGAGTGATAAGATGGAGTTTTAACAAAATACGCCACCGCCTGAGATCTTACACGCTTGAGAGCACATATGTTTTTAAAATTGAAGGATTTTGTTCTTTTAAAAAATGCTAAAAAAAACAACATAACATTTTCTAAATTGGACCAACATGAGTTCAATTCTATTTATCTAGACATGTTTCGCCTTGTGGTTTGTTTGTCCTGCAGCTCATGGATGAGAGCAGCCAGATGAGTGAGCTGCCAGTCAAAGTGATTCAGACGGAGACTGGGAAAGTTTTACAGGGAACGGATGCTCCCAAATCCAGCCAGCTGGAAGCCTGGCTGGAGATGAACCCTGGGTGAGGAGGAGGCGCATTACTGCATACAACTGTTGTCAACATCTGACAAAATAAAGTGATGTTATTTTTGTATTTTGGTTAATAAGTGAATATCGTGAGTTTCACGCGAGAAGCGTAGTTTTACACTGCAAGTCTATTTCCTTTTTAGAATAAGCAATTTTGTTTGCAGGCATACTGTTTGAATTGAACAACATAATTGTGAAGCTTTTTGCTTTTTAAGGATGCAGAGTTTGTCAAGTTTGAGTGAGATTCAACATCCTAAATAAAGTAAAAAAGCCCCTTTCCTGCCTTTTTGGGGACTGCTGCTTGTTAAGTCTGCTGAAGGTGTATATTAGTTTGATGTGTGCCAGACATAAAATAGATATAGTAACCGTACTTTCTATTTACCTTGTTTTCCTCCTTTAAAAACCAGGTATGAAGTTGCCCCGCGGTCGGACAGCGAGGAGAGCAGCTCAGAGTTTGAGGAGGAGGTTAGTGACTTTCTCATTAATGAACTCCTGAAGTGGATGACTTTAGATCAGCCTCACCCGGCTGCACTTCAAATCATGCACATGTTACTAAACAGGATTTAAGCCACATCTCAGTCAGACCAACTCCACTTCTACACACAGACACTAAATGCACATCAAAATCCACCAGGGGGCTGTAGCTGTATGCACTTCAGTGATGCCATCATCAGAGCTACTTCTGTCTCTGTAGTTCTTATATTAGGTGTGCTGTCATGTCATGTGTTATCAACTTTGCCTTATAAGGAGGAAGAGGAGGGGACTAAGGCAGAAACGGAGGACAAGATGATAATCGATCCCCATGGAGAAGGAGTGTTCGTGGCGGCTACCAAGCACATTATCGAGTAATGTATTATATATATATTATACTTATACTATCTGAGATTTCCTTGGCAATTCTTTTTTTTCCAGCCAGGAATTGCATAACTTGGAAACAAAGTTTTAGGTCCAATTCTTAGCTTTCTGATTTTGAAGCGAAACAAAAGAAAGAATCTCTTTCTGATTTTGAAACGAAACAAAAGAAAGAATCTCTTTCTGATTTTCCTAGCTATGTGGGAGTTAATCAGTCAAAATGTTAGAAACTAAGATTAAAGAAAAAAATCTCCAGCTGAGCTCCCGGCGTCAGATCCAGCTACAGCTTGGTTCTGATCATAATGAATTCTGAAAGAGCACAGTTTGCTCCGGGTTCAGAGGGGTTTCAAATACTCTCTTTTCTTTCACATCACACACACATTCAGGTCTGTCAAGCAGGATGTGGATGATGAATACAGTGTTCCTACTGGACAAACCAGCTCCCAGTCTTACTATGGTGTGGCCCACGCTGTCATTGAGAGGGTGGAGAAGCAGTCGTCGCTGCTCATCAACGGCACACTCAAACATTACCAGGTACACACACACACACGCACGCACACACACACACACACACACACTTTTGATGTCTTTTTTTATTGCTCACTTTTGAACAGTGGAAGTTGTTATTATATATATATATATATATATACATTTGTATCCACAATGTGTTTTTAAATGAGTTTCAGATTGAATGTTTAGCATCTTTCTGCGAGACAACTTTTTCATTCAAGAAGAAGAAAAGTAATTCACATTTTCACTTATCATTTCGCTTTATATTGAAAGAGTAATTTTGGAGCCTTTTAAATCTTCAAGGTTTATTTTATTTGTCATTTTACAACACAGGGTTGCACAATAAAATTTAAGTTGTAGCAATTAAGTTTCCATTCATGAAATAGCAGTAATGTAAAATACTTTAGAGAAGGAGAGAAAGCCTACATCAACACTGGTATGTACCCTTTCTGTGTGCATTGTGTTAGATTGTGGCACAATGTCAAACTGTGTTTGAGGGTTTTGGAAGTGTTTCTTTCACCAGTAGAAAAAGCCCAAGCTGTTTTTCTTGTAGTTAAAATTATGTTTGAAATCAGCAGAAGGACATTTTTGAGTATTTGGGACTTTTGGCTTGAGATAGCGGGACTTTCCAAACCGTTCTTGGACAGCTTGTCTTAGTCGTGGCTGCTGGGTGGCCCAGCGCCTCCGCCACCAGACAAGTCCGATATGTTTTGATTAGCCTTGTGAGTTTAAATTTCTCTGTTTTTGGTCTTGCACAGTATGTGCTGTTTGGGAAGTTCCTTGTCAAAGCATTATTTGCAGAATATAGTCAGGATATATTGTTATTAATTGAGAATCTTAATTAAGCTTGAAGTGGAAGCAGATTACAAACACCCTTATGTTTCAAGATATCTAATACTCCTGCACAGGACTGCAACTCATGATTATTTTCATTACTGATTAAAAGCCTGATCTGCCTTCTCAGTTATAGTAGTGGGGAAGTGGAATTCCATACCCACAAACTCAGGAAGCTTTAGAGTTTATTAGCATTTATCATACTGATTCTATTTATAATCTCACACTGATGGACTTTTATTTATTGTGTTGTTTAAGTAGTGTATTTGTTGTTATGAGGTTGTTTTTTGTCTGCATGCCCAGGGGCAACGGATGTAAATGAGCTTCTAGCTAACTCTGGTGCAATTACTTTTAATTGTGCGCTGTCCCTGCAAAAAATAAACAATGGTTTATATTAACACAATACTCACATGCATAATACAATTTAAAGAGTTATTGATTGTTGTAGTTGTCCATATCATAACCCAATTCCAATGTAAATGAGGGCAGACAAAATCCTTGTTCTGTGCAAAAATGCATTTTAAAGTTTAGCCAAAGTTAATATGAGGCTCCAGACATTTGAGGTAGGCAAATAAAAGTAATTTCTTCCAAAGTTAGTGTATTTGGTCAGAAGTTTCTTTCATGTTTTACTGCTACCTCTCCACCATGACCCAGAAAGAAAGCGCTGTTATGGGAAACAAAAAGAGGGAATTTCCCACTTTATAAGACTTTGGACCAGGACTGTGGATTTTGTCCTTTGTCTGTTATATTGGGATGACGTTAGAAAGGGATTTATGGTTAGTACGAACAGGAGGAACAATTACAGCAACAGATTAACTCTCAAAAAGTACTTACTGTATGGTCATGTGAGTATTGTTTTAAGACAGACCTAAAAATATATGAATCTCTCTCCTTTAATCTTTTTTCGATTAAGTCCCCAGAGCCCATGGTGACATCTATAAATGTCTTGTACAGTCTTTTAGAAGCTGGAGCCAGTGAGGTGTTCTCACTGAAATACTTGCAATAGGCTAAACGATTATTCATATCATACATATAAATTATATCTGCTGCTAGGTAACTGAATGCTAAATCATCTCAGTCACATTTATGGATAGCTGTCTGCTAGTAATTATACGACCACATTGTTTTCCACTGTGACAATATAATCTTGTCTCTAGTGTGATGGGGATGGCAGTGAAAGATGGTATAATACAAGAGATACAGAACTGGCAATTCAATGCTGCCAACATTTATTTTCTTACAATCAGGTTGAAGTCCTAGCACTCCTCTGATTTATGGTGTGGCTGGCTTTACATGAGATATTGTGGCAGCTCCTTGGGGAAATTGAAGCAATGTCAGCTGTACAGTAATTGGATCAATTGTCTGCTGTGAGACCAGAGGTTGCTTTAACCGAATATTTGAATCTGAAATTTTAAGTTACATCCAATCATTTTTGACAGATTAAAACACTAAGGGGCGATCTACTGTAGCTTTAATTATTCACAGCGCATTGAAGAGCTACGACCTGGAGGCTTTGCAGCCTCCTCTCCTCGCCTCTTTGAGGTGCAGCTACTGCCACTGCTGCAGAAGGAGCGCATGCAGCAGGACTGTGTGCAGGATATGGATATAAATCCCACGTTCAGAGAGTCTTGCCAGCTTCTGATCACTTCCCTGGGAGAAATGTTCCCTGACTTCAAAACTTTTTCTGAAGTGGTGCTGCCTGCTAATTCCAGTCTCCAGCGTGGCAGCAGAGCGCCACGGGTTCAGCCTTCAGACCAAAATTAAAACAGCCATGAGAAGTCATCTGTCAAAGGAACAGAGGCAAAAACTAATTTTGTAAAACGGCATTATTTTTATTTGCCTGTTTACACACAATGGGCGCAGTGTTTTAGTGGCCTCCGCTGTCACTGCGCAAAATAAATCTATCATCTGCTTCCTGGTGTTGACATGAAAAGTGACTGTATGGTCTCTGTTCATCTTTTCTCTCATTGCCCTTATACATACATTATGTATAAGCTTGTTCTGTATACTCATTTAAAAAAATTTAAATGAAATGTTTTTAATAATGCGGTATCCTAAAATGAAATTAAAATGATGGGTAATAATAACGACTGTTTTACCACCCTATCCATCAAAATGACGAACAATGATTATGTCTAACGCAACCTCTGGTGCCAACAGCCATCTGTGTAACAAACCTGAACTTTTTTTACAAGAGTTTTACATTTATATAAGACAATTTTCAGTTTTTTTTATCTGTGCAATTAGCTCTGCTGTCAGGTATTTTTTGGTCCCCTTTTCTGCCGCCAGTGCCCTTGTGCCCTTCTCTTTTCTCAGTACTGTCTTTTGCTGATTGTTTTCCGCAGGCCACAGGTGAGCTACACAGTTGATATTTAGCCACCACGCTTGAATCACTTGGGATGTAAAATGCCAAAATGGCAATGAGATCAAAGTGCATTTGCAAAACTCGCTATGAAAAGCATTAAATTAACTAAGGTTTGCACAATTACATGTAGGCTGGCATAAGAAAGACATTTAAAACTCCACTTTTCAGAGTTGAAACTATTGCTCAATTAATTAATTAGCCAATCCAGAGTAAAATATATCACCAACTATTTTGATAATCTAATAATCGGACGGAAGGAGAAGGAGGTTTGGTAAATAACAACAGTTTTAATGGTGAAGGACTTTAGCCTTTCCAGGCAAAACAAAGCAACACACTCCAATACGGTCTCTCCCAAAGTCCTCAGGCCGTTCTCTGACCAACACGTCACTCCTCCAGGTCCCAGCCTACTGCAAGAGACCAGGACCAGGTTACCACCACGCTTATATTATGTGACTGATAACCTGATTCCATCCGGCTGTCTGACCTCCTGCTGAGACATCTCTCCACCAGCAGCCGGCACCGTAACCACACCCCACTCTCCCACCGTCTGACTCAGCTTCCGGCTAAATGTACAGTACGGGGCGGTTGTCCCCCTCCACTTCCTGGGAAAAACGCCCCCCAGGTCTGCAAGACAGAAGGAAGAGCAAAGTTTGGGACCTGCTGCATATGCTGCTCCCACGTCTCACTGTTGATGATGACATCATCCAAGTAGGCAGCAGCATATGCAGAGTGGGGACCCAGAGAGCCGCTGGAAGGTGGCTGCGGCTCCAAACAACACGAACGGAAGAGTCACAAATTGGTACAACCTGTACGGAGTGGAGAAGGCCGGGGAATCTGCCAGTAACCCTTGGTTAAATCCAGTGTTGTATGAAAACGAGCCCTGCCTAGCCAACCTAGGAGTTCGTCAATATGGGGCATCGGGTAAGCATCGGAGTCCACATAGAACCGTATTGACTGTTGAACTCCTCTATTACTCCCATCTCTAGCACCATCTCTACCACCTGAACAATTTTCCTTTTGTGCTCAGGCAGTCGATAGGGCTGTGACCACACCGTCACGTACAGGGGCATCACTATGTGGTCGTGTATGAGAGTCGTGCACCCTGGCAGGGCGGAGAACACATCGGAAAAAAACGCAACGGGGCCACGTCTGCTCTCTGACCCAGTCACAACAGACCAGAGCTGGTCTCTCTGTTTTCTCATCTTTCTCAATCACCGTGGTGGCCAGGGAAGCAGAGGCCACCTCCATCCATGCTTTTAGGAAATTGAGGTGGTAAATTGGTGTTGCCCCCAGTCCAATATCACCACCTCATAATCAACTTCCCCCACTCGCCATGTGACCACGAAGCGCCCTTGCCACCTGGCGAGTAAGTTGGAGCTAGAGAATGGGATCAATACAAGTAGTTTATCTCCCGGTGCAAATTGTCTCAGTTGTACAGGCGCTGCTGACGTTCCAGGGCCTGGAGCAAATTTTCACGTGATAACTGCCCAAGTGAATGGAGTATTGCTCAGGTCAAGGACGTATTCAATTTTGTTTGTGCTTGTGCTCGGACCCTACTCCAATTTTTCCTTAACCAGGTCCAAGACACCCTGTGACTCTCTGCTGAACAACAGTTCAAAGGAAGAAAATCTCGTGGAGGCCTGGGGAACCTCCCGCACTGCAAACAACAGAGGGTCTAACCATTTATCCCAATTACCGCTATCTTCGTGAACAAACTTACTAACCGGTCGGGCTTCCTCCTTCATGCTTCGCCGGGGAAGAGAAAGATGGTCCTCCACGAGGACGACCACCTCGAGGCTGATGGGACGGTGGCACTGGACCCAACTCAGTCTGTTCTCCAGCTGAGACACCTCTCCACCAGCAGCCGGCGCCGTCACCACACCCCACTGCCACACCATTTTGCAAACAAAAAGGATAAACTTTCTCTTGTTTTAGCCTCTCATTTGTAAGAATTTGCTGATTTTCTTTATCTTTACCTTATCTACCTGATAAACAACTGAATCTCTTTGGTCAAAAGAAAAACAAGCTATTTAAAGAGGCCACCTTTGGAAACTGGCAGACAGGCCTTATTTCCTTGCAACTTTGCCAGGCCGTCACAGCAATTTAACAAGAAAGAGCAGGACGTGACGTGCAACTTGCATATTACCCATCTGAGTCATTTCCCATTTAGTATTCAGACTGTCATGCCTGCCCTTTAAAACAAGGTATAGTTTTGCCACACATTTAGTCTCTTTGACGTGCAATTAGTCATGCAACATGTCATTTTCCTTGATAATTTCCTTGAACACTGCCCAAAGTGCTCTCTGTCTTGATCTGTATATAGTTTTCTAGTCTTTTATGTGCTGGGGGAGAAGAAAATAATACTCAAGCATGGTGAATGATGTTTTTTCTGCCAGCATATTTTTAGGCATGCCTTTATTTCTCTGTGTTTTTTAGGTCCAGGGGCTGGAGTGGATGGTTTCCCTGTACAACAACAATCTAAATGGCATCCTGGCTGATGAAATGGGCCTCGGCAAAACCATCCAAACCATTGGCCTGATCACCTACCTGATGGAGCTCAAGAGGATCAACGGGCCCTTTCTGATCATTGTTCCTCTCTCGTCAGTACTCTTAAGCTTGCATCCATCACAGCTCTTATCATGCAGCGTTCTGACACCCGGAAATATGTTTAGAGAGGCACCGATAAACACAGTTTTTAAAGTTACTCTCAGAAATAAATATAAATTGAAATACACCGACCTTGTCAGTCTCAATCACAAGATAGAGCTGTAATGAAGAACTGGAGAGTCGGGACCCTCGTCCATGGTTGATGCACCTGTTTGCTCAAATTAAATTCAAGTGTCAGGTGTGCACACTCGTCTGCTTTACAGCGAGTGGTGAGTTAGCAGCAAACACTGTCTCTAAAACAGCAGAGAGTTACTACTCTGCTCAGACAATGCTGGACTCACCAGTGCTATTCAGTATAATTCATACTCCCTTATAGACATGAGTGTGCTGTGTATACATCAGTCATAGAAATTATGGGCACGGAAGTTTAAGTATTATAAAATGGCCCTTATCCCTTTTCTTTACAATACCTGTTTTCTGGGAAAAAAAGGATAATTTAAACATAATAATTTATCAAAAATAGTCCTGTTGGGAAAGTTTCCCTGAGGTACCATTATTCCAAGGAGAAGAGAGTCCTTATTCCTTTTCTCGCGTAAAAGTGAAACAATTATTTGAATATTTGTGTAGCTCGTCTTTGCAAAAGTGCAAAAGTTGCAAAGAATAAGGACCCATTGTTCCCACAAATTTTATTGAAGTTTTTTAAAATGACCCGTGTTCGGTCAAAATTGTCTCAACAGCAATCCTTTCACGTCATTATTTTCCACATTCTGTTGGTTAATTTAACGGCATGAGATACAAATCTCTTGAAATCATTCATTTAAATGTGTGATTTCCCCTCGCTGTTTCCCCACATTTAATCTCTTTGAATTCATCAAACACAAACCAACTCCAACCTTCACTTGGAAGCAGCGGGAGACCAGGCTGCAGTTGTTTGGAGTTTCAAACCTACTCCCCAAAAAACAATATAATTGGGTTAATGCTCCTGGGTTCTTTTCAGCCTCTCTAAACATTTTCCCTCATTAGTATTTATTTTTTTCATGATAATTTACAGCCGCGGGCATTAAAGGATTAGAATGAACATGGGGTGTTTTTTTTTTTTGCACAACACCTTTTTTGTTTTTATGACGGTGCACTGCTTTTTGTAGTTAAACTGAGCGCAGCAGAGGCTTAAATTTGAGCTCAGGGCCTCTGAGTTAAATGTTCTTTTTAATATGCACAGCGAACTAATGTAAAGGAAAGGCTTGAACTTTCCCTCTTTCACTCGTAGTTGTGTGTTGGAAATCAAAGTTAATGAGCAGAGAGATTGATCTGCCCGGGGGGCGTAGTGTTGAACAAAGCTCTCTCTCACATTGTGAGCTGCAATCTATTTGACCCTTTTGAAAGATATTGCACTTTGGCACTTCAAGGGATTTTCTTTTCTTCTGATGTTTATCCAGAAAATTAAGTTTTAACCCTGATGACAGACATTTCAATGAATACTCCGCCCACTTAATGTGGATTCCTCTTCACGTTCGGGCTAGAGTGTGTCCTGAATTGCTCTAAATTCATAACACTTTCTTACATGTAACATTCAACATGTGTGGTGATTTCTTTTTTCCCCAGGACTTTGTCTAACTGGGTTTATGAACTTGACAAGTGGGCACCCTCTGTGGTCAAAGTTGCGTACAAGGTAAGAATCCTTTTGTATGTGTTTTTTTCTTTTTTTTCCCCCCTGATTGCTTTCGGTTAAACTCTCTTTGTGTGTCTCCCATGGTAGGGCACCCCTGTGTTGCGCCGTGGGCTTGTACCGCAACTTCGCAGTGGGAAGTTCAATGTCTTGCTGACCACTTATGAATACATCATCAAGGACAAGCACATACTGGCCAAGGTGAAGGAGATCAAAGCTTTGTCATCTCTCTATAATCCACTTTTCTCGCTTGCACTCATTTTGTACCCTTCATACACACACACACAAACACACACACACACACACACACACACAGTGTCCCACACATTTTACAGATTCATACTGTTTTATTCACTTACATTTAAAAAAAAGTTTCCACTTCAACTTTACTAATCAGCAGTTAAATGACTAATGCCTGAGATTTCACCACGCAGGTGCCAGAAAGATTTTGAAAGTCTCTTTACTTGATTGCAAAATTCAAGGATGTGGTAATAACAGATTTTATATAAAGGAAGAGTAATAGCAGGTGCTTAAATCCAGGGTGAGATAATATGGGTCTAAAACTGCAAGAGAAGCTTCATTATAGGTCTTTGTCTGACTTTTTGGTACTAGTAGGGCTCTACCGGGGACGAATACAGTAGCACCATACAGCAACATTATGACATTACAATCAGCTGCAAGTTCACTAATTATTATGTAGCTGAGTAATAGGATCATTTGACTCGCATAGGGTTAGGGTTAGGGTTTGGGTTAGGGTTTCACCAGTGCTGAACTTGGAAACACACTCTTTTCTTTATTCCAATTTTTAAAATATGGCAGCAGCAGCACTCAGTGTGAGCTGCACTCGATTTATCGACTTTTCAGAACGGTGTACTGCGGTAGTCGATCCTGCTTGTAATAAGTGAAAGCACAAGCTTCAGAGTCTCCTAAAGAAATGAAAAAGTCTGATGTGTGTTATTCTCGTCTGATGATAGAATGCTGCGTCAGCTGTTTTCCTTGGATGTGACTGGAAAGTTGAATGAGTTATAAAGCGGGGGTGTAATGCGCTGATGGTGCATAGTAAACACTAGAGCCTCAGTTTTGTCCTTTGTTCAGTTAGAGGAGGTGTTGGATCATTCATATATTAGTGTCATATTTCATTTATGATTATCATTCATGCACAACTCAAATGTATACTGGCAGGATCTGACCGGGTGGAGCGGGCGGTCCTTGTACAAACGCTGAGTCTTTACTGCAGCGGCCTGGGTTCTAATCCGATTAGCGGCCCTTTGCTTAATGTCCTCCCCTTTCTCTCCCCCTTTTTTTTCTCTACGACTGGTCTATCATTTAAAGGCATTAAGCCCAAAAAATAATCTTCCAAAAAAGAATGAAAACTTTCTGTTGCTGTTTAATAAAATGTGAAGAGGTCTGCAACACCGTCAGTTCAATTTCCAACCAGAGAAGTGCACTCGGCTGTGTGACTCTGGGGCAGGGCTTCAGACGAACATTTTTCACCACCGTCCCAAAAATCCATTGAAAACCTCCCACAGTGAATGTAAACCGTCTCTACTTTGTTTTCATCTATAGTTGTTAGTTATAGTGGCATATTAAAAACACCATAAAAATGTTGAGGAAATAATTATATTAACTGTTGAGGAAATATCTAATATTTATTTTGCTATTCCTATAGAGAACAAGTCATACTATGATTATTGTATTATTTTAAATTTCTTTTTTTCAAAAGCACTGTGTAATCAATGACCATGCTGCGTAGTATCAGCTGTCACAATCCATGTGCTGTTTTAGCTTCTTTAATCTGGTAAATAACCAAAATAAAATACAAACTCACCAAAACCGTTTTAGTCTTTCCACTGTTCCAACCATCACCAACTCTTATTTCTTTCAGATTTGAAAATATGCCGGCTCTACTAGCTGCTTATCCCCGCGTCCTCTCTCTGTTTAGCCACACACACAATGAAAGTCAATGATGGTATAAAACAGTCAACAAAATAGGTTTTTTAAATTAGGTTGATCATAGTCATAGTCATAAATTAAATCAAAAAATGTAAGTCTGATTGGTCCAGTAGTATGCGTCAAAAACAGCACACAAACACAGACACACACACACGCGCACACACACACACACACACACACACACACGTAATAAAGACATATTTATATTTATGTCATTCATTTTCTAGCCTATAACCTTTATTATTGACTGCACAATGTGTATATTTGTGTATACAGTTTTCTCTTTCACACACAATCTGGGAAATCATTTATCTTTACCTTTGTGTTTGTGCACAGGTACGTGCATATTTACTGTGAGGAACGCTGGAAAATTAAATGAAAAAGGATTACTGTGAAGCACTCCAATGAGCTGGGACTCACATACTCACACATTTAGCCGTTTATCAGACTCTACACTAGTAGGACATTTTCATTCATTGTAATGTCAGGTGTGTGCACACCACTTTGTTCAGTCCATGGCTTAAAGTGTATTCTGGAGGGCAAAGTGGGTCTTATCTGGTACTCAGCAGTCACTACCGGCAGCTGTGTCGCACTCTGCATTACAGTATATCTGGAGACTTTTGTTTTGGATTTCACAGTCACAGTAAATCTTTGTATTACAACTAAGTTTGATAAAGCTGCAGTAAATATAATAAACATTTGGTGCTAAGAAGCCGAAATAATTCAGAGTACGCCTAAAGTTTGCTATTGTGTTAAAGTTTGTTCCGACCGCTTTGAAAACATTGGGCTCAAACAATCATTATAAGCATATTGAACGAAAGAGGGAATAAGAAGCTTCTCATTTGTATGCAGTAGTGTTGTGTACCCTGAGGGTAGTCAGAGTAAGAAAATCAAACTTTTCTTCTTTGCAGCCACTCCACAGCTCCTTTGCGATCAATAGCATTTCAATTGCAAATGTTGACATGATTTTTTTTCTCTTCTCTATTTCACAGTGTAGAAAAATGGGAATAATAAGTGTCCTTCCACATACAGATTCGTTGGAAGTACATGATTGTGGACGAGGGTCACCGCATGAAGAACCACCACTGTAAGCTGACCCAGGTGTTGAACACCCACTACGTGGCGCCCCGCCGCCTCCTCCTCACCGGTACACCACTGCAGAACAAGCTGCCCGAGCTGTGGGCCCTGCTCAACTTCCTGCTGCCCACCATCTTCAAGAGCTGCAGCACCTTCGAGCAGTGGTTCAACGCCCCGTTCGCCATGACAGGAGAGAGAGTACGTACGAGGAGAAACCGCCTGCAGGGCAGTCTATTGTGAAGGGTTTTGTGAGTGTAGAGGAGCCATGGGGGGGAGGGATTTTTAAGAGGGAGAAGAAGAAAGAAAAAAACCGGAGAAGGTTTAATTAATAGAAAAATAGTGTTTTGCTGGCTGGGGTGGCTAATGAAATCCTTTGGCCCAACAATTTTTTATTGTCTTTATTTGTTATGTTTTGGTTCTTTTTTCCCCCCATTCCCGAATTTCACTTTGCTGCCTGAGGCACAGAGTACATTTGATTTTGTTCTTTGTTTTGAAAAAGCACTTAAAGGATTTCTCAGATGGGTTTGTCTTCAGATCTGTTTCCCCTGAGGACTTTTCACCCCTTCACAGTAATCACACCTGTCATTTCTCCTGAAAAGGAAGCAAAGTGAAGTGAAGTATAAAGTTATGTATAACTGATACAGTTTGACATTTTAAAAAGCATATTTTAAGGTGCCGCAATGTGGTTTTTTTTCTTACACTGTTCAACAAGATAGCACTGTTCTCTTCACTCACATAAGGACCCTGTAGGTTGAGCTGTCCACCTTTAAATGGCATCGGACCAGAGGCTGGGGACATCTATAAACCTATTTTGCTGTATTAAAAGAAGAAATGCTCATGTTTTTAAAGCATATCTCTCCATAACCTCTTAAACATTCAACCTGCTGGTTCAACTGAGTATGCAAATTAGTTTCAAGGTTGACTCGTAACTGGCAGGTCGCTTGCGAGGAAAATAGCATTAAGCAGCAAGCAAGTGAAACAAAGTGTTTAAGCTTTGCAACTCAGAACTGAGCACCAAGCGTACAAAGTTAATGAAAGTTAATAATGGCTCAGACCTTTTCCATTAGATTCATTTCAAGTCGCCCTTGTGGATTTGTTTTTGTAAACAAACAACATGTATGTTTGCATTCAGTGTAACTCACCAAAAGGAATTGTGTGTATCCTTGATGTCTTGAGTCGTATTCACGTGACAGCTGAAAAACACAGGTCTGAAGCTGCACATTCTGCGTCGGGTGGTGCAGCATTTACAGAACCTGCCACAACGCTAACGCTGCGAGCAGTAGGTCGCTACTTTTCCAAGACTCAAACTGCGTCCTTTTTAGAAAACCTGGTAGCTGCCAAGTGAATATCTGTTATTGTCTGGTCTCAGTATGAGGCCAATTTGTTATTGTGTAGTTCTGGAAATTCAGAAACACAAGTCATTCGTCCATCTTTCAGTTCAAGCAGAGGTCCACAGCAGCGCCCTCAGAAGTCAGCACAGCTTGAGTCAAAGTTCAACAAATAAGAATTTTCAGGGCACCCCCACTCCACTCGCCGCACCACAGACAACCACATAGAGCAGTCGCAACACACCACATACGGTACACACCGGTGGAGGAGGCACGCACACAATGTGTATTTCCGTTATAAGGTGAACACACCTTAACAAATAAATGTAATGCATTTCTTCCTCATTTGCAAAGCTTAAATATTTTTGAATTCTTCAATGTTTACTTGAAGGTCAGCAGTCTTTTTTTTCACTGCCTTTGATGTGAATATCAGCATGACCTGTTGATTGTAGCGTGAAAGCGACAGCAGGACTTGTGACGTCCGCACATCATGTGGATTCTGTGCGTGTGCGCAATACAAACAAAACAGGGAGACACAAAACATCTCTCCGGTGGTCAAAAACTCAACAGGGTACCTTTAATGTGACATTGTCATTGTATCAGGTCATGTTGCCGTTTTAAGGACACATCAACGGGTGTGTCACCGTGGTGCTGAATCCTGCTGCCCAGTATGCCAAGCACAACATTCTGTGATGTTTTATCACATCTGCTCTCTGTCTTGTTTAGGTCGACCTAAATGAGGAGGAGACCATCCTCATTATCCGGCGTTTGCATAAAGTTCTCCGCCCCTTCCTGCTACGCAGACTCAAGAAGGAGGTGGAGTCACAGCTGCCAGAGAAGGTGAGACTAAAGTTTAATTTAATCTAATCAATGGGATCAATCCGGCCCACTGGATGTTTTTTTTTCATAGTGTAAAAATTGCAGAGAAGTCATTAATTCCAAATAATTTTTGCATTACACTGTTTGTCCTAACCTTTTTCATTAAATTAGTATATTACAGATTGATACATTGTCAAAACCGTTATTATTATTTAAACGGAGCATGTTTTTTTATGTAAAGAGTAAGGAGCCATGCTATTACCCAAAATAATTCCTATGGTGGGGTTAATAACTTCTGCAGAGTGTGTTTTCATAACTGGTCACGCACGACCGAACCAGATACAAGCATTTACATTTTTACTTTGGGGCTGCACACATTTTTAAATGAAAACGTGGTGGCACAGTCTTTGACATCCTTGAAATTGACACGACTTCAAATATTAAAATCTTAGAGGCTATGGCCTTGTAACTGCTGCAGGACTTTTCATCTGTAAGTATTAATTAAGAACAGCGATGAGGCCACTGTGCAGAAGCCTGGAAATAATGTGCACGGCTTCCTCAAAAGAGACAAATATTCTCTGTGGCCCGGGTAAAAAAAACATGTTAACAAGGCAACACAAATGTCTTGTTATGAACTTAAATTCTGACACTAACTCCATCTTTTGTGTCGGGAATGAACTGAAATAAAAGGTATTTATGGTGAGTGTATCATCCCATCGGGGTGACGCAGAGTTGGACGTGACCCTAATTGAATGGAAGAGAACACTGACCATTCCTGTGGAACTGGACTTGAGCTTAAACGTCAGCCTCGAGCAGCAGCTAAAACCAATCGAAGTTTACTTTCTCAAACATGAGTTATAAAGAGCAGCGAACTGAAAGCTGTAGACGGTTCACTGCACATTCAGCTTAATTTTCATGCCCAACAATTCCAAGTATTAAGCATCTCTTTGTAAGCTTTACTTTCACACTTTGTGACGTATATATTTGTAATATATAGCACGGCTTGTCGATAGTTACTTTAAAATGTATTCAGCTTCATCTTCAGCACTTCGGAAATCCGACGATACGACGCTCTACAATCGATCATTGTTGGGAAACGGATGATGTGCTTTTAAGAAACTTGAAGTTTATGAAGTATTGACTCACGTTGACTGAACTTCACCTGAAGAGAATGTATTTATATTTTAGGAAGGTTGTTGTACACAAGGTACCTGTACATAGTATGCCTTTCTTTCTCTTGCTTTAAATTTCCTCTCTTACCAACTGTTATTTTTTCCTCATGATGTCAAGAATAAAGTGTAGTCAGCTCAAACAGCCTTGCCACTGAAAAGGCACCACTGTCTCACCGATGCTTTGTTTTTATTGTCATTCCAACAGGTGGAGTATGTCGTAAAATGTGACATGTCTGCCATTCAGAAGGTTTTGTACCGCCATATGCAGAGAGGCATCCTCCTCACTGACGGCTCAGAGAAAGACAAGAAGGTAAATATACAGAGACCCCTGTGGCTTAACTGTATGTCTCGACTTTGTTTTTACCAGTGTGTGACATGCTGTGTCAGACCGAGTTGCACAGCTTAGAGCTCAGTGATGATTACGGTGTCCCGCTGTTTGACACCAGAGGGGTCTTGTATACTTTAAGTTAAAGTTGCTCCGTGCTTTTGCTAAAGATAAAGAGAATACTGCAGCTTTTATTCAACTTCTGAAGCTATTTCTAAACTACTTTGGGTTGCAGGCTGCACAGGTTTTCTAACAGTTAATATCATGTTTATGTGCATTACCTGCAAGACTTAGATTAAACTAAGTTTCTCCAAGGTTTTTTCCAGTGCTGTTAAAGATACTTAAAACGGCTGTAATTTATATGTTTCTATTCTAATAACAATGTATCAAATGACAACGTGAAAGTAATGTGACAATGTGGGAAGGGTCGCTCCTACTGATGAACCTACAGAGAACTATCAGCTGGATCCTCAGCTTTACAGAACTTTATAATGGGTTTCAGCTCACGCCGTTGTTTTTCAGCCGCAGCAGGCAGCTGTTTTCAGACAAAAATCTCTGATAAACCCACTGTACACTACCTGCTCAGCAGGAAACAGCAGGCTGACACAGTTAGAGACTAGCTGGGGAACATAGTGGAGCATGTAGCTGCCAGATATTTCCCCTTGGGAGACCAAAAACAGAGCTAAAAGAGAGAGAATATTGGACTTACGTACGTTCATCAGGGGCACACAAACACAAGTGAAAATGAATGATAATGTTGCTTCATCACGGCTGGATGTGGAAATAAGCAACTTTTTGCTCACAAGTTTGACATGATCAACTATAAAAGGTGACAATATATCAACATGTGTTCACAACTGCTGCCCCCAAATGGCCAAAAAATCTGTTATTTACAGTTTAAACTCGCATCAAAACAAATATCATTGTTTGGATCTGGCATTACATTTCTTTTATCCGTTATAATTTCCCTCAGGGAAAAGGAGGATCAAAGACCCTGATGAACACCATCATGCAGCTGAAGAAGATCTGCAACCATCCATACATGTTCCAGCACATTGAGGTGAGGGCTGCTAACACCAGGATCACTGCCTGGCTGTCTAAAGCTTGTAAATACTGGAAGATATGACGCTGGTCTCCACTGGTGCATGTCTGTGTCATTTACATTGACTGTAATTGTCAGCTAATCGCTTATTCATTACTTTTAGTTAAATGGCATTCATTTTCAAAATCATTTTTTATATTATTTAATCCCAAAGTCTTTTGTTAAACTTTTTGTTCATCAAGAAAACCTCTGGGATGGTTTCTCATGTTTAGTTTGTTCTTAGATTGAATAAGGGTCATTACACAACAATCTATTTTATAGATTATGTTTGAATTTAGAATTTGCCTGTCATTTCATATTTTCCAGTGGTGAGCTGTTATCTGCAGGGTTATAGCTTTAACAAAAGTCCCGCGTGAGAAAGCATTTGTAAATGTACAGATTTAATTTGACTGATAATCCGTATGCCTTTACGAAACACTAAGTTCTCGACTCTTGATTTGAAGATAGAGCAGATACTTGCTTAGAAGTATAACCTCAGCCAAATGTAATTGTTGGTGTTAGTTTGATCCCTATTTAAACTAGTAATTGTTCTGTGTTGTAGGAATCTTTTGCTGAGCACTTGGGCTTTCCAAATGGCGTCATCAGTGGGTAAGTCGCACAAAAAAGTCCCCCCCCCTCTTACTCACCTCATTGTACTATATTCTGTTATGCTCAGTTAAAGTCTTTGGACCCACAAGCAGAACTCGGACAATATCGGGTAAACGTTTAAAGCCAAGTTTATTCAGTCTAGTCAGAGTGGAGGCTTTAGTGAGCTGGGAGTCTCCCAGCAAAGCGGGGCGGACAGAGAGAGCAGGGCAGACGGCTGGGAAGCAGTTTGACGCGGCGCTGGGTCAGACAGACAGGGAATGAACCTGAGGCACACAAACACAGGTTCAGATAAACATGAGAAAATGTCAACAAGAGTTTAGTTTGGGGTTGCAGCGGGGGAGAGAAAAAAGAAAGCAGAAACACAAGGAATGAGGGAGCGGCACAGCTGGGATCATGATATATTTCTGTCATCCAAAGCTAGAAAGGATTGGAAGCAACGACTGATGCTAGATCAGGATTCTGTATGTTCACAGGAATACTGTGAGCAGAGCCTTCAAAGATGTAATATGTAACTCATCTTTAAAACTTTGCTTATTTTGGTAACGCTCTCATTTTTTCCGTCACTTAATTTATAAGCACCATATAACATTTAGGAAATGATTTGTAAAACACTAAGTAGATCTTTAAGCTTTTATTATTGTCAACAATTATAAATTCTCCTATTAAACTGTCTTTTAATATATTGTCCTTTATTATCAGTTTATAAACCAGCCTTCACTAATGGTTGCCTACAGAAGGATTTATAGTTGTTGATAAATACATTAAAAAACATTATATTGTGCTATAAATCAGTTATTACATGTTTATATACTGCTTATACATGCTAAGTAGGAGGGGTCAGAGCGATGGCCAGATCAGCTAAACACAGCCTTTGTAGTACTTTATGATTATGGCATGAATAAGAGCCAACTGACAACTAACAGCAGAAGTTGTGGCCTCCATTTATATTGTTTTTATTTTCTGCATTGTTCTGAACATCCTGGCAAGACGAGATTGTTTACAGAGAACCAGCCTCACTCTCGCTTCTATTCCTTTTGTTTTTCTTTTCTGAACAAAGTCACGAACAACTGGATTGACATTTATTTACTACATTGTGTGCGGCGTCATTATCAAGTAAGCAGCACAGTGCTTTAACACCTAATAAGAGAACACATTTACTGTAGGTTCAAACGCCAGTGTCCGATAATTGCTACATTTATGCACTACGTACTGGTACTTGGCTCCAGATTGCAATTATCAATAGCAGCATTTCAACTCAAACCAGACGTGTCAGAATTCATGTTCCAGTCCTGTCACGCACATATTTCTATTATCACTTTACTGTAATATTATTTTATTTTTGACCTCTGGTTGCCCTGAAATATATGTAGGTAGAACTAACAAAGCAGCATTGCTTTACTAAATACCAGAAACAACAACAACGATGTGATGACAGGAACAAGACATTTTAGCTCCACAGCACAGAATTGTTCAAAAACAACGTGCAGTACATTGAAGCAACAGAATTTAATTGATTTATATCAAAGAAATATCTTGTTACGCCTCAAACCATTTTGTTGTGAATGAGAGTAAAACAGTTGAGCTCGACATGTAATTAATGCTGCTCCAGGCAAAGATTTGTTCTTTTTTGTAAGCTGGTTACAGGACTCACTGAATGTTGTAATCCAGTATTACTTTGCTCCTGTGGAGTGTGAGTGCTCACATACAAACTCACACAGACTCTCAGAGATCCACTCAGTACAACCACACACTGTGTCAAGCCTTAAAATGTATACAGTTTGTTGTATGTATATACAAATTTTTTTTAATGATGATAGATTTTATAGAAAGGCTTTGAAAGAGAAACTATATAGAATACGTGTCAGATCTTTTATTTGAGTAAAAGTAGCGATACCACTGTGAGGAAATACTCAGTTATAAGTAAAAGTCCTGCATTAAAATGTTTTACTCGAGTAAAAATACAAAAGCATTAGCATCAAAATATACTTCAAGTTCAAAAAGCTAAAAATAATTATGTAGAATGGCCCATTTCAGAAAAAATATTTATTATATTAGTGGATTATATCTATTAACTCTTTAATGTCATTATATATATACAATTATATACTGCTGGGTAGCTTGTGAATTGGCCCCAAGTCTTTTATTTTTATCTATAATAATAAATTGTGATTTATTTGTTGATTATATTTTCATTTATCAATCTGAACATGCTAGTAACTAGTGAATTAAGTTAGCAAATAAATGTAAAAAGTACAATGTTTAATGTGAATTTAGTGGAATAGAAGTAGCAGAAAATAGAAACAGTTAAGTACAATTTTAATTTCCTTGTTAACTTAATAAAACATTTTGTCGCTCCAGATGAAGCTGTCAAAGTAGGTTGACTCTGAAGACTACAAGTTTAAAAATGGAAAAAAATCTGGGGCTGTGGAGTTAGAAAGAAGTGAGCTACGACTAACATAACACACCCAAATCTCTCAGCAAGATGTTGGCGATAGAATTGCATTGTGGGTAAAGTATAGGCGCCAGATTTTTGACAAAGAAGAAGTTAATTGACTCTAACTAAAAGAATAATAATACAATATTCTCATTGTGAATCTCATCACATAATGTCACTCAGCATCTCAAACAAAAAGCAGTCCTATTAGCCACTGAGTCTGGAAGCACAGACCTGAGTTCACTGAGGAGATTCATTTTTGGGCTCTTTTTGAAACAGAATAAAATGTGCAATTTGATCTCTCACCCCGTTTTTTCCTTGACTGCTGTGCGTGAGTGACAGATGAGGAAAATGTATTTTCCCCATCCTAACCTGAGGCAAAGTCGGTTGAGTCTGTAGACAATAAGTTTAAAAATGGAAAGAATCTGGGGCTGTGGAGTTAGAAAGAAGTTACCTACTACTTACATGTCACACCCAAATCTCTGAGCGAGCTGTTGGCGGTAGAATTGCATTGTGGGTGATGTATGAGCCTGATTTTGACAAGGAGGAAGTCCTAGAATAAAAAAGATGCTCTCTGCTTTTTCTGCATTTAAAAAAAAAAAAGAAAACTGTCCATCTTGAGTCTGACGAAGTTATAGGAGTGTAATATTAAATCATTGCGGGACTCTAATAGTTAACTTACTTTGCGTTTTATCAGCATGTTAGAATTGTTATTTTTAGCAAGTTCGCATGTCCATGTTCGCATTTAACTCAAAACTGCAGCCTCTCAGAGCTGCTAGCATGGCTGTACACTGTTGTTACAGAAACAATAGAGGTTGCCACACTAAACAAATCGCATCAGGGTATTATTTAGACCGTTAACTGCTGTCAAACTAGATGCCACAGAGAGTTTTAGAATCAATTCTTGGGTAATGATGGATTATGTTACATATTTTTGCCTCATTGCCTCCACACAGGCTTGATCTGTATCGAGCTTCTGGGAAGTTCGAGCTCCTAGATCGCATCCTGCCGAAGCTGCAGGCCACCAACCACAGAGTCCTGCTGTTCTGCCAAATGACCACTCTCATGACAATCATGGAGGACTACTTCACCTACCGCAACTTTCAGTATTTACGCCTCGACGGTAAGCTCAGACCTCGACTAATGTTCAAAAAAATCTGTGCTCATCAAATCTACAGGTGGTTACATCTGAATAATGTGTTTAACGTATAATATATATCTGGACATATTTGAATGTACTTATTGGCTAAAACCGGTTTTTAGCCTCCCCAGGGGGGCTCCAAAAAGTTTCAGGGGAGGCTCAATGAATGGAAGTGAAAAAATCAGAAGAAGATCACATAGAATAGCCTGAATGTGTGTGATTAGGTTAAAGAGATAGTTCAGAGAGACAGACGTTTTGGGGAATTTTACTCTTTTCCCCATTTTCCTAGGCTCTTTTTGAAACAGAATAAAATGTGCAATGTGATCTCTCACCCCGTTTTTCCTTGACTGCTGTACGTGAGTGACAGATGAGGAAAATGTATTTTCCCCAGCAGTGATAAAACAGGCACATGACCAACATGACAAACGAGAAGAGCTTGTCCCATACTTCTAATGTCCTTCAGTTTTAAGCGACCTGGTCCTGTACCAAAGAAATCTGTCCTGAACCCTGCTCGTGCAGCCTCACACCACCTCGCATTAACTCACAGTGTAGCGTGTTATGTGAGTTTTGGGCAGTAATTCAGGATTTTGAAAGAAGCTTATGAAATGCTGAGAGTGAAAGGCACCCAGCAGAGACGGATTGGGAAAGAAAGATGGCCCCGGACTTTTTGACTCAGGGCTCACTGGGCTGAGATGATTGACTGATAACTTGCCTCAGCCTCAAAAGACTTCAACCTCTTCTGTCTCTGCTTCTCACCACCTCATTACGTTTTTCTCTCTCCTTGTTTGTCCATCTTGCTACATACCACTATTTCTCCATATGTCACCACAAGGGCCCAGGTAAAGTTAGAGTGCACTGGACCAAAAGTCATTGACCAGGCAGCCACACAACACTTGGTTCTTTTTATTTAAAAGTGCCATATTGTAAAAAGGGAGATTTCCATGTATTTTTCAAGATTTCCTAGCAGGTCTAGGCGCTGTGATATAAATACTGTGAAAATATCGAAACGCTCAATTCATGGAGAAATGCACTCAGCCCCTATTCAGGTAGAAAGCGCCACTGCAGTGCTGTTACAGTCATTCCCTGGACAGATACACGCCGTGCAGATACAGAAGATCTGGAAACACTGACCAATCAGAGCAGACTGGGCTTTTTTGGGAGTGGGGCTTAGAGAGACAGGAGCTAAAGCAGAGCGTTTTCAGACAGAACAAGATAAAGGTATATTAAGACAGACAATTTGACAACAATATTGTTTTGTTTTTTTAACATTAAAGCATGTAAACATGTTTTAGGAGAAACTTAAAATACAAGTATGAACCTGAAATTGAGCATGATGTGTCTCCTTAAGTGTTGGCTGGGATTGTTTAAAAAAATATATGATATTTTGCGTTGCTTCAGCCCCAATTTCCCAGCGCCCCACCAGGAAAACTCCTGGTTCTGCAGATGGCCAGTCCGTCCAGATAAACACGTTTATTTATTCTACTTTGACATAAAACGTTTCAATCAATTAATTCATTTGATTAGTATTTTGGTCTACAACCCAAGAAAGAAATGAATAGTAGTGATCATTTTGATCAGCTTTTACATCACCATCCACTCAGCACGACTCCAAACTAATAATAGAGACATGTCTCAGATCGGCAGCTGTGCACTGTGAACCTCCTTAGTTTGCATAATTTAATCAGACATAGAAACTGGTTGTTGGACGGTTTAATCACATTTGAACTCTGCTTAATTGGTGGCTTCATGCCCTGACAGACACCTCTGAAACAATTCAATTGATCAGAGACGAGCCACAGTATACGGGCGGACATTTTGACTTGCAGTAAGCTTTAGATCAGATGAACAAGAAGAAGTTATCTGGTGTTTGATGCTGCAGGAACCACCAAGTCTGAGGACCGGGCGTCACTGCTGAAGAAATTTAATGAGGAAGGATCTCAGGACTTCATTTTCCTGCTCAGTACCAGAGCCGGCGGCCTCGGCCTGAACCTGCAGGCTGCTGACACTGTCGTCATCTTTGACAGTGACTGGAACCCACACCAGGTACGTCCATCAGTTTATCATTATAGGCTGTAATGTGTTTAGTATACATACAGTGTATAGTTCTTGGTAGATGCACCCAAAAGCAGATTTCAAGGGATGTTTGCTGAGCTTGTTTTATGTTGAGGCAACTGAAATGATCTCATAGTTCTCTTTTTTCTGCTGATTCCAGGACCTGCAGGCTCAGGACCGGGCTCACCGCATCGGTCAGCAGAATGAGGTGCGCGTGCTTCGTCTCTGCACCGTGAACAGTGTAGAGGAGAAAATCTTGGCGGCCGCCAAATATAAACTGAACGTGGATCAGAAAGTCATCCAGGCGGGCATGTTCGACCAGAAGTCCTCGAGCCACGAGCGCCGTGCTTTCCTCCAGGCCATTTTACTGACTGAGGAGCAGAATGAGGTGGGGTGTGAATTATTTAACTTTTATTAAATGAATGGAAGAGGCCCTAAATAGGTTTTTAACCTTTTTTGTTAAATTATGCATGCTGCATTTGATAGAGATAAGATCAGGGAGCCATCCTTCACTTATAATATTCCATGTTTTTGAAATGCAATCTCAGCTATTTAATTGGTATTTGATCAAATCTGAAAGGCGTACGTGGCCGTACTTCTTCTGTTTTGCTGAAACAGTTAAAACTGAGACTGTGTTTTGATGTGTTTTTTTTTCCAAATGTAACTGTAGGAAGAAGATGAGATACCCGATGATGAAACTCTTAACCAGATGATAGCCCGCAATGAAGACGAATTTGAGCTCTTCATGGTAAGAAAAACACACATTTCTCCGAGATCTAATCGACATTTAAATTGCAGAGTGAAACTCTGAAATGACTGGTCTTAAAGAGGAGAAGCTAACAGCTGGTTCTCTTACATCTCCCCCCAAAAATAATTGTAGGTTGTCTATCATGTCTAGACCATTATTCAGGTTAAATGTCATTATTTGTTCAGGCATCTCAGACTTGGCAACAACTGACGCTTCTTCATGCAAAGTAAATGACTAAATTGCCATGGATACAGTTACCATGTCACTCAGGGTACACACAGTTTTATACTACAAAACTCTGTGTTTGAAATCTCTAGTACACTTGTTCTGCCTCTTGGCTCAACTACTAGTTTGCTAAACACCGACTGAAGAAGTCGGTGGTATTGAAATACTTGGCATTCAAGAACCTCAAACTTCACTGGTTCCTGGTGGCGTCGCCTTATCTTTCGTTTCATCCCGATCATACTGACTAGCTCCATGGCGTCTGGGTGCAAGGTACAAAATATTCAGGAGCATGTGGAAGCAAGCCACAGGATAGGGTTGGCACTAAGTTGGTAACTTGTGAAAGGTATTCGTCCAAAGATGCCTTTTGTATTACCGTATCTCTAGCTGCATTTTTCAGTTATATGTTAAGAGGTTACAACATAGCTTAAGAGCCTACGTCTTTGTGGCGAGATAAGGTGAGATAGTCCTCTGGCTTTAACTCTAATGTGGCCCACTGTTGCTCTATAACACAAAGTTAATAAAATAATGTTAAGACAGCACAGTGCGGATTATAATTAAAGCTCAATATGGCCTGATGTACGATGCATCCATATAGTGATGTGGTGGTGATATCAACGGGAGAAATCTACGAGGCTCCAGTTAAGCCCTTGATTCCAGTGTAAATCCACCTTTAGGATTCCATTTGTGGTTTATACATTAATTACATTAATGAATGAAGAATCGTGCCACCATCTGGTGTTTTGACCAGGTGTGTCTTTTCGCCTCTGTAGCGCATGGACATGGACCGACGCCGGGAAGACGCAAGGAACCCAAAGCGTAAGCCTCGCCTCATGGAGGAGGACGAGCTGCCTTCGTGGATCATTAGAGATGAAGCTGAGGTGGAACGGCTCACGTATGAAGAGGAGGAAGAGAAGATGTTCGGCCGAGGATCGCGCTGTCGTCGGGACGTTGACTACAGCGACACGCTGACCGAAAAACAGTGGCTGCGGGTAAAGTCTGAGTATACTTATTAATCTATGACATTTAAACTTTTTCTCAGAAATGAAAGAACAAATATGGTGATAAATGTAACTTCTGTGAAATTGGTTATTAATTGAAATATGTTATTAATATTAATATTTATTAATTCAACTGCAAGCTATAGTGTTATAATTATTCATTGACCCTAATAATAATGAAAGAGCAAACCACAGTGGCTGCAGAACTGTTGAAAAAAGTTTTAGTTTTTTTTCTTCACTGTAGTTAATTATAGCAATCTTTTGTAATATGCCGACTGATCTGATTTTCATTAATGCAATTTTGTTTATTTGCTTTGCTCCACACCTGTTGGAACTGTCGAGTTATATTACAGATTTATATGTAATCTCACATTGTTAATATTCAAGACTGCCTTCAACCTGCACTTTAATTTATTTTGTCTGAAACAAATAATATGTTTTACTTTTGTATTTCATTTCTTTAGATATGTAAGTAGGTTGGAGCCAATACACACAAGGATAAAGAATAAAAACACAGCAGTGAAGTGATAGTGTAGCCACCAGAGTGTCACTAAAATAGACTAATGGACGTAATGTAAATATAAGGTGGTTTATGTTCACACTGCAAAATGATAAATCAGGGTACTTTATACGCTGCTGGGTAGTAATACATTATACGATGTATTAGTTGATTTATATGTTGTATTAATAATCTAAATATGCAAAGTCACTAAAGCTGACAAATAAATGTAGTGAAGTAAAAAGTACAATATTTTCCCTCAAAAAGTAAAGTAGCATAACAATGGAAATACTCAAGTATAAGTACTTTAAAATTGTACTTCAGTACAGTACTTGAGTAATGTACTTGGTTACATTCCTCAATTGCCAGTAATGCAAGTTGACGATTCAAGGTTTGTGACAACTAAATAAAATAAAATGAAAATATATATATATATATATATATATACACACTATATATTTAGCAAAAGGTCGGCAGATCGGGCCTGAACCATAACTGGATTTCAAAGTTTAGCCTGATGCTAATGGCATCCAGTCCATCACACCAAATAGACTGTAGACTGTCTCAGGCTGGAAGATCCGTTTTATTGACTGTGGCTCAGGTGTTTCAGGGGAAACAAGAACAGAATAGAAACTTTGAGACAGAGGTGACAGTACAATGGAAGTATAAGCTGTATGAGGCTCTAATTAAAAGAACAATAACAAGAACAAGAACTTAAAGGTGTGCTAAGTAACATATCTACAAGAGCTTGACAGCCAGACTTAAAATACATTTCACACGTTTCATATTTCAATAATCCTCAACATCAGTGAACAAGTTGAAGCGATTGAGGATTAACTCTCCTCGCTCTTTTCCAATCCAGGCCGTTGAGGATGGAAACCTGGAAGAGATGGAGGAGGAGATCCGGCTGAAAAAGCGCAAACGCAAAAGACGCCAGGACAAGGACTCGTCGAGCAGAGAAGACGGGGGCTCCAAGGGCAAGAAGAAGCGTGGACGTCCACCAGCTGAGAAACTCTCCCCCAACCCCCCCAAAGTCACCAGGCAAATGAACACCATCATCGATACAGTGATCAACTACAGGGATGGGTAAGCAGATTTATTTACATCTTGGTAGGTGTCAAATCTATGTTCTTAACTCAACACATAATTACATTGATTGTGCATTAGGCAACATGTTACTGAGAGCACTGCAGCAGTGAGGCTGAACACATCCTGTGTGGACACTGATGAACGACTAAAAGTACAACTGTTGTGCTGGTGACTTGCGTCTTTCGCTACCTGGTTGCTCCACAGATAAGGAGTAGTGTTAGCAGCCGGCATCACTGCGTTAGCACCTCACTTGTAAACCTGCGTATAGCACGGTGATGGATATAAAATATTCTATTTTTTAAGAGCTTTTGCGAGGGAGTCTGATGAGGACATCCCGTAGAACTTATAAGTTTAAATGAAGGTTAGTTGGAACATAATGGCTCTGTAAACAGCCACACAAATACTGTGTAGTTCTAGTGTCCACTTTATGCTGCATCTCTGAAAAAGAAAGGACCTCTATTTGTGAGAGTGTAGCAAGTAGGCCACACTTATAGAAAGTTCAGATGTCTCGCTGGTCAGCAGGTTAAAAGTGAAGTCATGTCTTTGGAACAGCACACTTTGATAAACATCCTTGTGTTCTTTCAGTCCAACAGTGAGTGTGTGAGTTGTTTTGTGTATTTCTGTGGTCTGTCCTGCATTTTCCCTTTTTTCGCCCATGTGCAAAATCGTAAGTATGCGTGTCTCTGTCTCTGTAATATTTACCAGTGCATGAAACAACATGTGCATTTGTGTTCCCATTACTCAAATATGCACTGTCTCTGACTACTATGCCAGAGCTTTTTCCAGGAAACGGCTACCTGCCTTTCCAGAAGTCAAATTCTTTCCTCTCCCAGTTGATGGTTGTTCATCCCAGAACATCTCAATCATAGCTCTGGCACTTCTCTGCCTTGACTAGACTGGGACCGATTTTTGGAATTTCCACTCCCGCACTTTAGGATTCCTACGTTTCAATGCTGTTTCCCTATGAAACTGAACCTTCAAAGTGCATAAAGTCATACATGAGTGCAAATTAATTGAATTAATTTCCTCTGTGAAGCTGCTTTCACAGGATCAGCGGTAAAACAGCTCTGCGTGGGCTGCGCCGTTGTTTTCCTACGTTTTTCTATGAAGCGATGCCCTTTGCATAGCGCACCGCTTGAAGTTGCCACCAAGCGCTGTGCTCAGAGTTTAAGTTATTTCAACTTTGACCTACATGGTTGCTGATGAGCTGTATGTAACGTAGCCAGAAGTGGCACAGGCAAGCAGGGGATGTAACCATAGAAACAAAGTGCACTATCTGCCTTCACCGCAAGGCTCTGCGCCCGATCTCGTGGTGAGCGCAGAGAACATTTCCTATTATGTAAAGGCAGCTTAACACGGATTAATGCGCACATACAAATACAGTATGTTAGACACCGATGTTGATGCTGTTTTGAAACTATCAGTTCTTGTCTTTTTTCGTCTTGCTGTCACAAGCCATTAGAAGATTTGAAGCCTTTGTGATGCGTTTTTTACGGAAGTCAACAATTGGGTCTGTTCCCAGAGGTCCCCATTGCCATAAGGCTGAGCTGAGAGGCATTAAAGATGTAAAAGCCCATTTTGAACATACACACACTTTTTTTACAGGGCATCTAAGCTCACAGCAGGGCTATGACTCAGATCAGTGTATCAGTGGATGATACAATATCAAAGTCATCTTGGCTCAGCAGCCTTGACAGCAGACTGAACTACCTGTAGATACAGTACAGTCTTCCAGACATAAGGCTATTTTTTAAAAACATGAATCCAGGAATGTATTATTTAGATTATTACAAAACAGGTAAAATCTGGTAATTACATTTTTAAGGTAGTAGTTCAAAGAGTGTAATTGAATTTTAGTTTCCACTCGGGCGTGTAAATGTCAGTTCATTTGCTTTTTCTCCCCATTTGTATCTTTATATTACTAAAAGGATATTCTGAAGCCTTCTTTATTGTAAGGCGCTCATCTGTGTTATTTTCCTGTAGAAAAAAAACAACGCATTTTGATGGATGGATACAGACACGGAAATCAGTTTGAATCAGAGTCAGTTTTATGCCAAGTAGGTTTGCAGACCTACAAGGAATTTGTCTAAAAAATCTACGAGTGCTGTTGCATTAATGTTTACACTTTTTATTGCAGTACTGTGCTCTGCCCTTATTTTGTATTGCCTTGAGATGTGTATGTCCCCGGTTGTCTCGCTATAGTCTGTGCTATATGTATAGTGGCGCTCAGTTTTCCCCCTTGGGGATTAATAAAGTATTTTGTATCGTCTATAAGAAAAATACCTAAAAATCTATCTGTTTTTAAAGTGGAAGAGCTCTTTAGTTTAATGATATGCTCTTTAAAAATGAGGGGAAACGAAGAGTAGCCTCAATTTATATTTTGGTCTCAGAAAGTCAGTTGTGTGACTCCTCGTAGGATCTGGAAGGAAGTTTTTTTTTTTTTCTTTTAGCAAAAGATTTGATTAGTTACTGAAGAGTCATCAAGGTGTTAGTACACCAGACTAATATATATTATTTATTGTCCTAAATGTGATTAAGTAAAGCAAAGCTGACTGGTCAAAGTGAATGGCACAGTCTGCAGCTTCCACTGCTGCTGCACTGTCTGACAGCAGTAGGTGAGTCCCTGTTTTATTGATCTCGCCTGTACACATTGTTACCAGACGCACGTTTTATTTATTTACTGTATGTTTGTTTTTCACTCCCTGTAGCTCTACACT